>VUJU01001018.1:0-39557 GCA_009835225.1 Aphis craccivora | reverse complement strand
GCTTTATTATCTGCGTTATATGTTTTATTTTTAATAATTTGATGTTGCGAAAACTCCCATATATTTTAAACTGTGTAAAAATATAAATTATTGCATTTTGATCAAATGTTGGTAAAAATATGCACAGTAAAATAGAAAAACGCAACAATATGTCAAATAGTTAAAAAAAAACCTCTAAATATGCAAAAATATGTAACATAAAATTTCACATACTTAACTACAGTACCTTGAAATGGATTTCTATGTCACCTAGCATTAAATACGACTTAGCAAGATTGATATGCAAATGCATGAACTCACGAGCCCTGATGATAAGATTAAATTTTTTATACTTATTTTATAAAAATGTATGTGATTATCATTGATAATAACTATATTCAAATTGTGTTATTTTTAATAATCAGTCATGAAAATGTTATGAATGATATAACACAAAGTTGTCTCCATATATAATTATGTATATTGTATATTATATGTATATTGTGGTTGGTTTTCTATTTTACTCAAAATTAATTAACGTGTAACCATAATTTTATTTCATTCATACATTGTATTACAATATGTTGAAAACTATATATATTCATTACCTAATTTTATGGTTTAATGTTAACATAACCTCTTATTAAAAATAATTTAATAGATTTAATTAAAATATATAATATTCGATAATTATTATAATGATAATAAATAACTATAAGTATTAAAAAACAATGGAAGTAAATATTAGTATTTAACGATTCTTAACTTTATGAAAGATATTTAGTTTTTTAATTCTTCACAATTTAATTCTAAATATTTAACAAGTGATTGAATTACTTACAGTATTATAATCAGCCATAAATTCATCCTTCAGTAATAATTTCAGTACAACATTAATATCATCAATACTGTTGGTTAAACAATGACCAGTTACAGTTAAGCAATTTATCATTTTATATTTTAGATAAGGCGTAATAAAATTTGTTAAATTTGGTGTCAAACGAAAAGGTATTATGTGATTTTGAAACAAGTTCCCTGCAAAGTTAGAATTATCATTATATGAAAAACAAATTCACACAATTTTAAATCAAAAGAGATACTAACCATGAACTTTACTCAAATTAAATTTATAGTGTAAAGCAATAGCGACTCCATTATTTTTGTCAATATGCAGCATCTCGGGTTTTAATTTGATAAGATTAAAAGCATACTCAGAAAAACAAAGTAGTGAATAATTTTCAACAAACTAAAAACAATGTTCAATAAATTAAAATAAATAAAATTGTATTCTAAACATATCACTTACGGTTTGGCGAAATGTCCAATAATCAGATTGCAATGGGTACATTAATGAAACCCAATTCTTCAACACTTCGTCTGAGCCATATTTGTTGCCTGTTGCAAGTAAAGATTCCATCAAAGGCTTATTTCTTTCTGTCTGTAAAACACATCAAGCAGAAATTAATTTTAATTATTTTAAATTTAAAAATATATATGACATATTGACCTACAATAATACATGTACTTAATACTGAAAACCAAAAATCAATATCTTCATGAATCCATGACACAGGCTTATTTATTTTCCTATAGATATCAAAGAGTGAAAATATTGAGTTCTTTTTAGTTTCAATCATTCTTAAATTTGGTGCAATTGTGAATGTATTTGGTATAGAAAACTTCAAAAATCTTTTAGCAGTTTCCTAAAATAAATTGTATAGGTATGATTAGTTAAATATAAGATATGCATCACAGTTTTGGCTATTAAAACAACTTTACTTTAAAATCAAGCAAATAACTATTTGCTACTTTGAATAATTGAAAAATTCTATCTTCAGATTCAATACCATGGCCTTTTGAAACATTGTAGGTATATATATGACCATCAGTTCCACGAATAGACAATTGTTTAACAACAGTACCATTTTTGTCAATGAGATGTACATGTCCACTGAAATTATGAACTCTAACAGCCTTAGAAGAATCCTAATATATTAGTTATAACAAACAATATTTTAATATAATTGATTAAAAATTAAGGGAACAGTTGATTGACATTTCATAATTGTATTAATTCATTATTTAATTATTACGTTGATATAATGATCACAGGGTATCCTTATCACAGACCAATCAAATTGATAGATTGTGGGACATCGGAAATGATGAACAAATTTAGTCGGATAATTAGATTTGTTTTCTATGAGCTTGATCCATTTTTTTAGTTGAATTATCAATAGTTTGATAGTAGGAACTGAGTCAAAGCTGAAATCCGATGAAAACTTTTGCTTGAAGAATGGATAACATACTGACAAACGATCCGGAACCAAAAATGTTTTCTTTGATTTTACTAATTTAAAATATAATAAATATGTTAATTTTATTTAATAGAAAGCTAAAGGTATTGCTGCAGATACAGTAAAATGTGAAAAAAAAATCATTTTTTCATTTTATTAGATTGTTGTATGCATACTTGAATTTACATCTTCAACAACAAACAATTTAACTGTGGTTTTAATAAACTTTGAAATTTTTCTTGGAACTCGAACATTCAAATTTTTATTTTCAAATGCAAAATCATAACTAAGATATAAGCACTCATACAATTTTCGACGTAATTCTTCATCCCAACTTTCGTCTAAAGAAGTTATCTATAATAAAAATTGATATAATTAATTTTCAATAAATGATATTTTGTTGATCTACTACAATTTAACTATTTTTTATTTCTACCATTATTCTAGTATTAGTAGTATTACTAGTATATACTCTCCTGATCCTTTAAAGAAGTTGCCAATTCTCGAAATTATTTTCCACAATAACTCCAGTAACGCTAATTATGATCAAGATTTCTTAACCTGTTGTCAATGTAATGTCGACACAGTCAATACAGTAGACCCTCTAAACTTTTATCAATCCATACTCAATTCCCCACTGAAGATCAAGGTGCTAGAATATGTTCTTTACAACTGCAAAAGTAAATCCCTCGGTCCCGACAGAATTCGATATTTCTTCATCAAAAATTCAAAAACATCACAAAACACTTCACAAGCCACCCTCTCCTTGCTATTTTTAACACGATATGGATAGTAACATTTTTTCCAACTCTTGGTCACACGGATATATCATCCCCTGATCAAACCCAACAAACATAAATTCCTAGCAGAAAGCTACCGTCGTATCTGTCTACTCGATACGCTGTGTAATCTTTTAGAAAAAATAGTCAATCGTCAACTAATATGGTTTATTGAAAACTTAGGCATTCTTACTCCCGAATGAAATGTGTTCCGACGTAATAGAAGCACAATGAACAACCTTCTAACCATAAAAAATTAAATCCACACTGCACCACTTAATAAAAAAAGCCTGGGAATGATGAGTTTTGATATTGTCAAAGCGTATGACATGGCGTGGAGACTCAGAATATTAGATAAACTCAATAAAATAATTGCTAAAGGAAACATACTAAATATCATCGTAAATTTCCTTAAGCACCGTACCTTTGAAGTAAAAACCTCCAGAACTCTCTCAGACACATTTGTCCGAGAACATTTGGTCTCGCAAGGGTCTACTATCTCCGTTACCCTTTTCTTGTTTGCTATCAATGATATATCTGAAGGAATAACACTTCCAAACATACCCCTGCTGCTATACGCAGACGATTTTACTATCCTCTGCTGCAGTACAAACATCAATTCTATCCAACAGATACTTTAATATTGCACGAATAAACTCATGTTCTGGTGAAAAACATCTGGTTTTCATTTGTCCTCGGAAAAAACCAGCCTTATAGTTTCCAACCAAAATGGGACTAGGAAGAGAATTCATAAAAACATCGGAAACCATATTATAGAAAACCGTCCCAATGTTAAAATACTGGGCATTACTTTCGACTTTAAAGCTTCATGGACCCCTCACATCCTAAATTTATAGAAAGCCACCGTTTCAAGACTGAACATTATAAAAACTCTTTCTCACCCTTCATGGGGAGCCCACTCTCATACCCTTCTTAAATTACATAAAGCTTACTATCAAAACTAGATTATGTTGCTCCAATATCTTCATTAGCCGAAGAGGACGCAGTACTTCGATGTCAAAAGGAATGGAATGAAATGTCAATTAAACTTAACGAAGTAAAGAAATCTGTCCAACCATATCTATTTCTTGCTAACACCACAAAAAACTTAAAATCTCCATCAACCGTCTCAGAATTGGTCACACCCACCTCACACACTCTCATTTAATGAAGAAAGAAGACTACTAATATGCTGTTTTTATGGAGTATCCCTCACGGTTAAACACATTCTCACTGAATGTAGAATTTACAACAAGGAAAGAAAGTAATTTCTCATCTCTGACCACCAAGCTGAAATACTCAACCCGGACCCCAACAACATATTCAGGATCATACAATTCCTTTCAGAAACGCAGCTCATAAATAAACTGTAAATTGTACATAATACTTAACTTCTTTGTTTTATATATCTTTGTTAATTATTATTATACTTATCCCTAAATTTATGTTATCTTGTATACTTCCATTTTATAAATTTACGCAACGTGTAAATATATATAATGTACTGTTACGTTTAATGGCCACAGATGCCGCAGATAGTTTGTTTAATATTCATAATGAAAAAAAAAATATAAAATGATAAAGTTTCCTAGTAATACATTTTATTAAACTAACCTGATAAACAAAATAGTCCAATTGAGTTATACCTCGATTATTCTTCTGCAACAGAGTCGTCATCATTCGTTTAATCTTATTTACTTTTAACGCATTTTGGTATGTTTTTTTTCGGACATCATCTGCTTTTTGAATAACAAAATATTATTAAAACATGGAAAATTAATTAAAAATACGAATATGAAAAATAATATACATACTTGTCAGTGTATTTGCGGATATAGTTTCCTAAACAAAAATAATATTAATACCAAACTTTTTATTAAAGTATTATAATTGTATATTATAATATGCTACTATTTATAGTTAATATTACCATTGTTTTATTCATTTGTTCCCTGAGGTACATTCTATTTAAAGTCAAATACATTTGCTGTGGATACCATTGTCCAATCTAAATTATACATAATAATAAAAAGTTTAATTTGAAATGTAGTATTTGTAAAAATGATTATAGTAAAGAAATAATATATTTTATTACCTTTAAAATAATTTTAACAACGGCTCTAATATTTTTTTCAACAAAGATATTTAGCATTTGAGGAAGCCATATATCAGAAAATATAAAATTACAATTTTCAAATGCACGTAATAGTATATACTTGTTATCATCATGTGTTAAAAGCCATAAAATCTGAATCAAAACAATTTTTATTTATTAAAAAAATAATAATATAATATAAAAATGATTATAATTCTCATTGATACTCTTCTACTTACTCTGGCCATTACAATATTACATTTAATATTAGTAGTGAATGTAGATGCTATAATATAACATTTTATAGCTGATAATGCAATATTTACATCTTTAATCGATGACTGGTTGAAATTGTGTTCAATAAATGTTGCCCATTGAAGCCAAGCATTTTCTAATATTTCATTACAATTTAAAGTCCTTAAAAATGTGTTTAATTTTGATGGTTGGTTGGTACATTTATGCACACATAGAGGAATTAATTTAAAACTGTCTTCTATAACACATTGCCATTCGATATCAATAGATTTCTTAGTTTCTTGAATAGAAAAAAACATGGCATAATATTTTGAAGCAATATCTGTGTTACCACAATAATCTTGAAAGCCAGCTAAGATTGTTAATAATAGAGGTTTTATATCATCCATAAAATCATTGTTTAATGGTAAATTGGCTAAATCATTGAATTTCTAAAAAAAAATTAAGTTAATAAAGTACCAAATATATTATAACAAAATATTAATACTTAGGTAGTATGTATTATATTAATATGTATAACTAATAATAACTTTTCTTTTTTTTTAATATTAATTAATAATTAAAATATGATAAATTTAAAATGCTACAACTAATAAACTTTTAAATTTAAAACACCATACAACACTTTAATATTAGTTTAAAATTAATGTGTGAATTGAATAAATAAATATGTATTTTATAAATATTTCCTATATAATAAATTTTACTAACTTTGTTGTATTTTATAACTTCTGACTGTTTACATTTCACTTCTAAGTTCATTTTATGCAACCAATTAGATGTTGTAATATTATTAAGATTGATACTATTTAATATATTAATAGATACATCAGCCATCTTGTGCTTTAATGCTATCTCTCCAAAAATTAATTTTGATCTATCCTGTAAATTATTACAGAAGATGGTTATTATTTGATATTAAATTGTACTTAGAAATATTAACCTGAGCAGATTTAATGAAATGTGATTTTAAATATGAACTTTGTTGATTCAAAAATGAATAATATGTTTGTCGCCATGTAATCAAATCACTCCATACATTTAAGTTATCTCCAATCCATGGATTTCTGTTGTGCCAAATCTGAATTAATGATTTAATATTATTGATATTTTCTGGAGATTGAAACCAACTAGTTTGGATATTAAGTGCTTCTCGTACTTCAACTATCTGTTTAAAACAATATAATAATTTAATTAAAGCTAACTACTAAATATATTCTAACCAACATACCAATTGGGTGGCTTGAAGTAAAGGGATATGAGCATTACATAAATACTTAGGTAATATTTTCCATTTATCTATAATTTCGGTAGTAGCAAGGTCAATATGTTCCTGAACAGTAAATATTACTTGCTGATCTAGTTCTTTTAATCCTAACATTCCCAAATAAAAATGATACTAAAAATGAAAATAAATTATTAATTAAAAAAAAATGAATGTAATTATTTATTTAAACACACAAAAATGTTATGTTGAAAAACCAAATTTATGAAAGTTTTATACAAATTAAACATTATAAAATTTAATCGTGTATGAATTATTTTAATTTTAAAATCACCTTCCAAACTAATTTAGATGGCCAAATATTTTGTTTATTTTCCAAATACCACCTTAAATCATCATATGCAGAATTTTGAATTGTGTTTTTCCATCTATTTTCAATATTTAATAAAATAGTATCATCTTCTAATATATTTTCGCTTAAATAACTCCACTCATTCAACTCTCTTAAACATCTATAATATGTGCGTGATAATTAAACTGGTGAATTGATTTATACTACTGTAGAAGTAGTGTAGCAAAGGCAATAATTACTTAGTTAAACGAATCTTTCTAAACATATTATCTTTATTTTGGTAAATGTTTGTTCCATTTATTTCTTGATCTAATAATTCTATATACATTTGTGAAGCTTCTCTAATATATCCTTGTTGCTCAAGAGACAATGCTTTTTTTGTAGTTTCACATTTTATAGTATTTTGAAAAAGACTTTCCAGAACATCTTCTTCCCGTAGAAGAGAATACATTTGAATCATTCCTTCAACGGCTTCCTTAAAAATAATATATATATTATGTTTAAACTAAATTTTAACATGAACAAAACATGTGTATTTTATTTATATTACTAACATCTTTTTTATCATGTATATAGCAACTACATATATCTTCCATTTGTTTAATGACTAAATGCCATAAATTATATGTTTTTCCGATATACACCATTTGATTACTGAAATAAATATTTATAAAAGTTACAGAATAATCATATATACATAATATTTGTAATAAATTTAATAAATTATGATAGATAACATACGGTTTAAAATTAATATTTGGTTTACAAAGAATAATAGCTTCATAAAATACTGTCATAAAGTTATTTCTTAGTTTACTATTTGCTAAAAAATGAATTGCTCTTGCCGAGAGTAAATTTCTTTGATCATCATTAAACAAACTCCAAACATCGGGAAGTAGTGATATCCATAAGGTTTTAGCTAAGTCCTCATCAACAAAACATAACTGTGCTAAAGAAAAGCACATTTCAAACGTAAAAATATTTTGTACTTGATATGATGGCAAAGAACTACTATATTTTGAAATGGTATCCTAAAAATAAATATATTAATTAAAATAAAAGTAACAAGAGAACGTATTTATTGTTTTACAATTTTATAAAAGATTACCATATTATTTATGACTAATAATGAAAAATCTCCTCGGAGTTTAGTATTTTTGGATATTTTTATCAGTAGTAGTTGAACATAAAACGCAATAGAAGCATCTAAGTTATAACTTAATTCATTAGACATCGAAGTATACAATCTCATACATAATCCACCGTCACGCCATAATGTGTCAAAAAATTTTAAAAATTCATATCTCATTGAAGGAGTTTTACAATTGATACCAAATTCTATACATTCCGAAAAATACCAATTCCTGAAAATAATAAATTTAAATTATTTCATATAAATAATTTTATTTTAATAGTACTACTTATAGATGAGTAATAATTATAAAACCACTTAAGTAATCAACCAATGAAGTGTTGACAAGATAGACCAACTTTATATACTTAGGACATCTTAATTTTAGGCAACTAACTTGGAAAAATATTTAATTAATTTAAATTGAACAACAAGGTAAAATGATCTGTAACTATTTATCTTACCAATTTGGTTAAGATATATTAATTTAAATAAACATTATAAATTATCTAAATTTAAAAAATGATGATAATTTGGAATAATCAACAATACCAATGTGACTATTATCTATTATGATATAAATCATTTATTATAAAATCATTTACATTAAAACCTAAATGCAAAAAACAGTAAAACACTTATTTAATTGGCATTTAATTATTATTTAATATAACATCATTATTACCAATTACAATTAAATAGCTTATTCATTTTGTAATCACTATAAAGAAAATCTTTTTGCTACATGTTAAATTTTTCAAATTTATAGTGATATATTTGTATATTTGCAATTATTCATAAATAATATTTATTTTAATAAGCTAATAAAATTTGTTTTTTTTTTTTAACATAATAATGTAATAGTCATAACTATGTTGTTAAAATTAATTAAAACTTATGGTTTTGTTCAATATTTTTGCATATTTCTTTGTTAAACTATAATGGGTCACTTTATTTAAAATAAATAAAATTATAACATAACAGCTCAATATTAGTAATTAGAAACATCAAACAAATAAAAGAAAAAAATAGAAACATATTATAGTTTTAAAATAGCGCACCTGAAAATTTCAAGATTTAATTTATAACAATAATCAGTTAATTTTGGAAAGCGATTGACAAAAGTGATGGATTTTAAAATTTTAATAACTTGGCAATTGAAAAATACAGTCTCATCCCTACAAATCTCAATCCATTTAGTCATTACCTAAAAAAAAAAAAATATTTATTCAAATTATACAATCTTGCAATAAAGATATGTAAATAAAACATATTTCAAAAAATAATAAAATTTATGGATAAAAATTAATTAAATTAAATTACATTTAAAATAATTATTATAATTCGTTCGTCAGTTGTTGTTTTTATATATTCCATAAGTGTTGAATTTAACAATACTCCTTCAGCAGCTTCAGATATATCTCTTATGTAAGTAATAATGAGTTCAAAACATTTTACTTGCACTTCAAATGGTATATTGTTTTCAAAATCTCTTGCTCTATTCAAATTTTCTATTACTACTTTTTCAATAAATACTTGCTTACCAACACGTGGTAATGTATCAACGTGAGTTTTTAGTATTTCTAAACATTGTACTTTAACCTTTGGATTTATGTTATCTAAAAAAAATATTTGTACATTATTAATATACTTTTTTAATTTACCAACATAGCAAGTATTAATTATTTATCAATATTATACAAACTTTCATTAAATTTAAACATTATATCTCCCATAGTATTAAGTAATTCATTATTCATATAATTTGGAAAATATATTAATGAAACTCTTAATAATGTCAAACTGATTTCTAATTTGTTTGAACAATTACTACTTAAACCCTCCGTAATGATCTAAAACATACATTTATAATGTAAATTAAGTTATATTATGTGAATAACTACATACCGTTTGAATATATAAATGCAACTTTTCTAATCCCTCATTTGATGGGAAGGTTTTTAAAATTTCTGTAATTAATTTTAATGTGCCTTCATTACACTAAATATTAAAAAATATATATAATTAATATAGTTTTTAAATAAAACATTCTATTAACTTTTAATACAAATACAAGAAAATGTGTCTCTTCATAAGACAAATAACTTACTTGTTTGACTTGTGATATAGCGAGGTGTCTATTGGTTATTACAATCTCCCTATGACTATGTGGACTGTTTAAAGTAGAACCCTATTAAAATAAAATTAATAATTCAATTAATTATAAATGCATATAACACTTCCTAATTATTTAAAAGTAATAATATTACTTCAATAAATGCAAACTGTAGCAATTTGATAAGATGATCCTGAACAGGTTTAATAGCTTCTATCATTATATTTTGAGGTAAAACATTTAGCATGAATGATACAGTATCATAAGCTGCTAACAAATTCATTAAACTTGCAGAAGTATTACCATGAAGCATTTTTGGGTTTTGTTTGAAAAGTTGTTCTTTTTTCAGAAAAGAATCCAAAAGCTTTTCAAACCACCCAAATTTTAATTTTAATTCTGCAGTATTGATAGGTTCAGTGGTTAATATATTTTTGAATAACTTTCTACTGCGTATTGCTAATTTAGTTATCAAGCTTTCAGGTTTATCATCATGTGTCTATATAAAATACATTTATATTATATAAAAAATAAAAAATATTTATAATTGATGTACTATACCTGGCATCCAACCATTGCCAAAAAATTTAAACAGTTATCAATAAACTCGGATGATTTCTTTTTTTTTGGCAGCGTATTATTCTCTATTTTAGGTTGTGTATCGTCAATTGAACGTTTCATAGGGAATGTTAATGTCTATTTATTAAACATGATAAAAAAGGAAATAACAACAATTTTTGAAAAAAAATTTCAATATTGAATATATTACCGTATTTGAAGAACTATCAGCAAGTTCCCAGCTAATTATCATACATGCTAAATCTATTGCTGTGCTTTTAAAATCAGGTATATTATTATTCTTAGCAATTGGAAATAAAGCTCCTAAAATATTACGGAGCAAAAACTCTTTGAAAGGGAAAAACAACTAAAATAATGTTAAAATAGTTCAGTTTTAATTAAAATCATAACAGTAATAATCTTAATATAACTTACTGTATTATATTTAATTAAAAATAAACTAATGTGATGCAAAATTGGCACATTTTGTGATTCATTGATCAATATCTTCTTAATGCATGCAACTAAACCTTGTACATTACCATTTTTTTCACAGATAGCAGAAACGATCAAGTTTAATGAGTAATTTATTACTGGTAAACCTTCACTAGAGCTAGCTTTTAAAAGCTCATAATGTATCACTAAAACCATTATAATAATTTAATAAAAAATCAAAATTTAAAAATATCACTTACACAATATGTCTAGAGACAGATGTCTATGTTTATACCGTGCACACAGACATTTGTACTCCCAACTCCCAAGAAGGTCATTACAGACATATCTGTTTTCTTAGACACATAGTTTAAGTAATATATTTAAATAACATGATATTATGAAATATTTATGATAACCATATCAACTTACTTTGATTAAGTTTTTCTTTTTTTGGTGGATTTTCTGATAACATTATGCGAGTTAAAATTAAATAACAATGATATTTAACATTTATATCCATTGTACATCTAAACCATGTGCAAGATATTATGGAATTATATATCAATTCACAAACATTATCATTGAAACACAGTAAATCATCAATTAACAGACAAATAAGTTGGCATAAGAATACTTTAATTCCATCAAAATCAGATCCACTTAATACAACCCGAATATTGTTAAAAATCTAAACATATACATGGACAGAAAGTTAAAATTATCATAAAATAATACTATAAATAAATTATACTACCATTACATTGAAACACAGAATCATTTAAACTATTGAGGTTTTAAATGCTATGCTAAAATACTATACTAAACTTATGTTTTTATTGTATTTTAATATTATAAATTGTAATATTACATTAGAATTATTGGGTGCAATTAATTAGAAATTATATTGACTATGATAAAGAATATATTTTTAAAATGTATAATATATTAGTTATAGATATAACTTTTGATAAATAAGAATATTATATTATAATCAACAACTAACAATGAAACTAACTAATGAAGATTAATCTTTAATAAACTGTTCTGTTTTTAATACTTATTTATCCATTGATTTTACTTCAAATAAGAAAAAAATATGAATAAATATAAATATAAAAAAATTATTTTTTTTATCAACTATACTTAAGAAGATGCTACCCATACATTTGTTGTCTTCGTCTTACACACGCCCGATAACACTAAATTTTGTTCACTAGTTTCAATAAAGTGCTGTTAATTTTGATATTAGAATGAATTGACCAATTATACAATTTTTAGATAAAAACATTAACTGTGCTTAAGAGTTGAATTCTATTCTATAGTTTAATTTTCAAGCAAGATATGAGCATTTTTAATTTGTGATATTTCACTGCATACTTACTCATAGTATGCTTGAAAAAATTGAAAAATCGCCAACGCTTAAGCACAGATAATGTTCTTACCTAAACAATTTGATAATAGGTCAATTTACTCTAATATCAAAATTAACAGCACACTATTGAAACTAGTGAACACAATTTTGCTAAGTTGGGTGTGTGTAAGACGGAGACAACAAATGCATGGGTAGCGTCCTCTTAATATAGTATAAATTATTTATAATGGTAAACGTAAAGAAACCATGAAAATAATGTATGTGTATTAGTATACATACCATTTGTGCATCAGTATATTTGGTACAATGATATCTTTTAATTTAAAATCATAGAAGAAGGAAATAATTACCTTGTTTAAAACAACACCAATTATATTTTCATTAGTTTTAGTAAATGTACATAATAGTTGTTGTTTTTCTCCTTTTTTATAAGACATTGAAAAACATGGTAATATTATATATTGAAGTATTTTTCCTAAAATATCAACATTTGCATTTTTTTTTTGATACAATTCAATAAATTGAAAAAATACTAATCGTTTCCATTCTACGGTACTTGATTCTATTATTTCTTTTTCTAAAAATCTTCTGAAAAACTGTTTAAACAAAATTAAAAATTAAAATATGGTCATGTGTAAGTAATAAATCTATCAAATAAAACTTACGTTTATATCTATAGGAAATCTCATTGAAAATACTAAAAGTAAATGAAAAAGTATAAAAACTTCATTAATATGATCTCGATAATATACAATTATAATTTTTAATATCAGTTTGGGTTCATCCCATTCTGTTGATTGAACAGCAGCTATATTTTTAAAACGCTCCTTAAAAAAATCATGACAATTAAACATTTTACATATATTTAATTTTTATTTAATTACATAATATGAAATAAAATAAACATAAAAATTACTTTGAATTTATTACTGCACCAAATATTTAGTAGTAAGTGTATAATATGGTTTGATCTGAAAATCCATTTTTTGGTAATTTTTAACAAATTATATATTATTTTAACACATGCATATTGAATAGATCTTGGTGTATCTAAATAAATATAGATAGATAAAAAAAAATGAATGTTAAGTTTACAACAAAAAAATAACAAAAGATATTAATGACAACTAAAAACATACTAGCATATAACCAGTGGCGCCGAAGTCCATTTTGAAAATGTGGCCGATAGGCCACTTTATATGAAAATTATATAACTTTTATTATGAGTAAATGTATATTTCACACCCTTCCCCCCAATTTGAATACTTTTTTTACGCGAATGGATATTGAGGAGCAAAGTTTTAAAATTTCCCGACTACATTTTAAAGACTTTGGCGCCACTGCATATAACATTGCAAGTGAATTAATTTTATTATAAGTTGAAATTTTATAGAAAATAATGAATAAATAATATGTTACAGTAAAAGCATAAGAAGTGGTTAATCCTAAGATTTATTTCTAGTAAATATCATAATTTCTGGTTTTCATCAATATATCTAGGTAAAAGATAAAATTTGAATTTGAACATTTATATGTTAAGTTATTATTGATTTTTGATGGATGTATTTAACTACAAAAAAAAAAAATAATAAATAAATAAAAACTGTAAAATAATTGTAAGATATAAAGTTTTTTTTTATAATTTACATCATAGATTGTTTATTCTAAAATTTACCATTTCATGATTATGAAAATCTGATACAACCAGAAATTTGACTAAAATTATTTTATTGTCCAAAAAATGATGACTTATAATCTATTTGAATATTTATTTGTAAAAACGTGAAAATCATACATTTATCACTTAACCCATAATATTTGGTAAAACCCACGTTTTTTCTTTTGTATCTCATTATTTTTACCAATATAATGTTTCAAATCATAATTTTGTACAGAAAAAAATGTTGGTTCACACATCAATTGTTATTAATTCATTAAAGATAGTATAATACTATAGTCACAATTATGAGTTCTAAATATTATAGAATAGGTACCTACAATTAATATAATAATGTTAAAAGATAAAAATAAAAACTAACCAGATTTTGAAGATGTCAATAAAGTTTCAAGGTGTGAGGAGTCTGATGCCAACACATTTCTCAGAGAGTCACATTTTTCATTGCGTATCATTGAAATAAAAAAGAAATTCCATGTTGAATTCTAAATGATTTTAATTACATAAGAATTTATTATTTTAAAAATATGCTATAAACAAATGATAATAGAAATGATCACAAAAAAATCAAACCTTTATATTTTGATCTAGAAAAAATAATTGTACACAATCTACAGGAAACTTCAACAAACATTCAGTCAAGTGTGGATATAATCTATTACACAACTCAACATTTAAAGTATTTTGATTCAAAATAATTTCACAGATTTCTTTAATATGAAAAAATGGTGTTTCAGTTATTTGACCAACTATTTGTATAATTTTCTCTAAATTAAGTTCAAGTTCATACATGGATGCTTCTAAAACAAAAATATTATTAAAAGACATGTATAATAATTTGTTACACAATCTTAAGCTTTAAACACATTTAAGTTTTTTTTAAATTTTGAAATATATAAAGAATAACTATTTATAATATTTACTTACTATGAATACTACAATTTAAATTGTTCCATAAATATTTAAATGAATTTAATATAGTAGTACAAAACATCTTATTTGGACTTGATGGAAATAATTTTGTCATATAAAAAATAAAATTAATATTTTGTAATGTAAAATTTTCTGGATTTTGTAATAAATCATTATAATATATTAATAATTCATCCACCTAAAAAAAAATGTGATCTAATTAAATAGGTATTTATTTCACAAAATATTTTATTAAATTAATTTTACCAAATCTAATTCAATGACCAGATTTATGCTGCGAGATTGTAAACACTGGTACACTATTTTTTGCATTTTAATATCAGAACTCATAAGTGCGTTCGTAAGTATTTCAAATATTAATATATTGTCTGAATTTGCCATAAAACTTGAACAGTGGACTAAAACTTGCATGGCTACTTGACGAAATTCAAATAATTGAGTAGGTGATAAACCTTTAAACATCTTCATTGAACTTAATTCTTTAGTATCTCTTTTACATACAATATTAATTATATTGAAATAAAATACATTTATTTCGTTTAAAACATCTATAATTAAGAAAATACAAATACAAATGAGATTTAGAGGTTTTCAAATTACAATGTAATATCATAAGACTTATTTTAAAAACTCACCAAATTGTTCAGCAGGAATAGAATGCAAAGCACAAAATAAGTGTCCTTTCATTATACCAATTTGTGATTTAAAAGTATAAGTATTAAATAATCGATTTCCTGGAATTGCTTGTTGAATTTGCTTATGGTATGGCTCTAAAATATCCATAACTGTTTTTTGTTGTTTATTTGCCATTAAATTAATAATTTTTATAGACTGTAAATAAATAAGAATTAGCATAGAACATCAAATTTAATACTTATTAAATTTTTTAATGCACTTAAAACAAAAATGTTAATAAAGCAATATTAGTTTTACACATGAGAGCTTATAATATTTAATAAATAACAGAAATGAAAAGGTAAAAGAAATTGCATAGTTAATTATTTTAACCTGTTCTCTGAGCAAATCATTTGGGCCAGTTATGTAATCAGTAATCTCCATTAAAATAGTATCCTGTATTAAATCGTGTGATGGATTTCTTGGTTTAACCCAATACAGCCAGTTTATCATGTAATCTAAATTACTTTCAGCAATTTTTAAAGTACCAAATGTCAACTAAAATGCATATAATTCAATTATAAATATTATGTTTATAGTATTTATAAAATACAAATATTAAGAATAATACATGTCTGTTGTGATCGAAAAATATAAACAGCATGGCTCTAAATGTATTATTAAAATGTTTAATAAACCAATTGGAATATTCATTAACCATAGTTTCTTCTTTTAGTAAATTAGAAAACAAAGTCTGCAGTCCTAAGCAACCTCCACGCTTACAAATCCAACTTAAATCGTAACAAAGTTCACAAAATTGCCGGAACATATAAGTAGTAAAAGGAAAATAAACAACCTAAAATAGAAATGTGCATTTTATCAATGTTCAATTAAATATAGTTGTTTAATCATATTAAATAAATTCAATACATACACTATCTCCTAAAATTTTGTGTGATTCTTTTAAAATAAATTTTGTAGCTCTCACACCAAACTGAGAAATATTTTGCTTTTCATTTGATAATACTTCACAAATAGCATCAATTATAACATAAGGGTTAACTTCTAAAAAGTATCCATACGAAACATCACTAAAGTGACATATGGAAATATGAATAATTCTTTTGCAGAATTCGTTAAAAATTTTTAAAGCATCTGCCTTCAAGTATTCGTCGTCACAGCAAATCATTAAACCTAAATAGTAAATATTGATAAACTTTAAAAATGTAAAAACATAGTTGAAGTTGATATTACAATATTACTAGTTTCAATAATTTATTAGATTAACTAAGCATATATTTTTTGTCAATTCAATATCTTTAATGATTAAAATGTTTATAATTTTCTTAAATATCAACCTACCAAACAAAAACAATAAGTTATCATATTTGATATTTAAAAGAAAAATATAATTTGTAGTTACCAGTTAATGCTTTTATATATGTTTCATCAGTAATAGTGTTGGTATATTGTATTTCATTATCTGCAAACTTTTCAATCAATGTTTCCAAACTAAAATTTATATATAATTTTTGTATAAGATAATACTAAAATAATTTTTAAAAAGTTTTTAAAAATATTTTATTAATAATAAAATCCAACATACATTATAATATACTACTTAGTAATGTTTAATAACAAATATAATGTCTACTTTATAGCATATAGATGTTGAAAATTGTAGAATTTAGATTTTTTTCTTATGCTTCAATTGTATAATTTTAATAATAACAAATTAATGTAAGTTAATGACCCGATTAAAATTTCAAAAAATTTAAACATATAACATTGATTTTTTAATCAAGAATCAAGTCAATACTTGATTATTTACTAATTTAATATCAAATTATTTTGAATTATTTATTTTTATTTTAACATAAAATTATTCATATTACTTTATTGTAAAATTTAACAATAATAATATAATAACAATAATAATTTTATATTCATTCATATGGGTTTATTATTTTGTATTGTTTGTTTTGTATGTTATTGTATTGTAAGCTATTGTGTGTATGTAAAATGAGGCATATTTTATAAATTTATACTTTAGTTAAGAACCAAATATTAACTTATAATATAAAGCTTTATACTTAAATTCTTCAATTTTAAAATCTGAACAATACTTATAATTATACTTTATTAATTCTTTAATAAATAATATATACTTAATTGATATATCATTTTTTTTATTATTTTATAACAAATAAAAGTTTAAAACATTTAAGTAGATAAAAATAATGGGAATGTTCAAAAATTCATACTTTAAATGTTTATAATTTAATATTTAAATTCTTCTATTCAGATAAAGTATTTGAAAAAATAATTATTTAGCTATATTTTAAGGACTACATTATTTACTTAATGTTTTAAAATATTATGAACAATGTTTTTTCTAATAATTAGTATGTATGCAATTCAAACATTTTTTATTTGTACACAAACAAACTATTAAATATATTTAAACTACTCTATTCATGCTAATATTACTTATTAGAAGTGAGTAATACATTGTAGAACAAAGTAATAAAGATTATTTTCCATAAATATAATATATGTTGAATAGTATAATCAAGAAATAAAACTAAAAAAAAATGTAAAATTATAATTATAAATAATTATTTTACTTGATATTTGACAATAATTGTAAAATTCGATGAGAATCATATTCCATTGATATCACTAGATATCCTCTTATAACATTCCAACTATGTAATCTATTGAATTTATCATCATCCAATACTAATGTTTGAACAGCAGTATGCACACCCTATAAAATATTAATAAATTAAAATATAATGTTTAAATAAATTACAATTCAATTCAATGTAATAAAAAATTTTAATGATGTAATAATAACTAAAAAAAAATCAGAGTAAATTAATAAAAATTAAGTTCAAATACATTATTTCATAAATGACGAAAACCAATTTTGTATTATAACTACTGCTATATTTAACATTATTTAATAACTTCTTATTTTACTTACAGGTTCAATATCCATTTTTAATATGGTATTATCATAATCATCATATGTTATAAATATTTTAGGTTTCCTAGAAACTTGATGAAATTGTTTGCAAACTTTAAGATGGTCAGATTTCATAACAAAACTTCGATTCAGACCTCCAAATTTCCCAAGTAAACTTAAATAAATAAAAAAAATATGTAAAGAATAATAATAGTTTTATTTAAATACTCTCTTGACAATTAAATCTACCTAACAGCTGGCAGTGAAATTGATTTATGTGGACTTCGTAAACAATCATACAATCCTTTCATGATTTCATTTCGAACTGGAAGAATGGGGTCATCTAAAAATTGAGTTGGTAAGATATCCAAACATTTCTCTAAAATACCAAGGCCCTATATATGATGAAAAAAAAAATAATAGCTTCATTATTTGAATTCATATTAATTAAAATATAATATAAATAATTATCACTGATATGTTGAATTTATTCTTTATATTGTCAAATAACTCTGACAATGCTTTATTTTGAAATTAATTTTAGATAATTCTATTTCTTTTTAATCTTTATCATTTTTTCAATACATTTAATGTCATCGTTGATTAATAAAAAACAAGAATACATTTGAATATTTGGTCTTTGTCAAAATAATTTTGAATAGAAAATGTTATAACTCTAGAAATTAAATTAGTAAGATGAAATGTTATATAATACAAAGTATTTAAAAAATTCCTCTTCCATAAAATATATTTGTAAAACAGCATGTTACATGAGTATTTTTTTCATGTAAAAACACTAAGAGTATAGAAGTATTAAAAATTATAAAATGAAAAATACCAATAATTAAAATACAAATATAAAAATTTTGAGTATCACCTTGCATAAATAAAGATTATTATGCTGAGTACATAATAGTAAAATAAATCATATACAATTATTTTTAATGAATATTGCCTAAAGAAATTACTTTAAAAAAAAAAAAAATTATCAGAAAAGGACAGCTATGTTTTATCTAGAATTTAAAATATATATTGAATAATGACAATGTCACTATCCTATCATAGATACAATTTTAATATATTTAAATTATGTAAAAGAAAAAAGAGATATAGTACATGTTATAATAAGTAAAATTTATTTAGTATCATTTTAAAAAATAAAGTAAGGTGTATACTTACTTGTGGAGTTAATTCAGGAATTTTAAATGAATAAGCAATTACTGGCAATAAATCCATTATATGAGCATGGAGAACTACTTTAAACATACACTCAGCTAAACACAATTCTGCAAGCGCAACTTTTGTTTCAACTGAATCATTTGTTAATCTTTTATGGTATGAAAGTAAATCTATACAACAATCAAAATGAATTATCAAAAAAAAAATAGATAGATACAAGAATAATTTAAAAATAATGTTTAGAAATTTAAAAGCTATACATAGTTTATAGTTTTAAGAAAATATGTACTTAGATATGAAAGATCACTAAAGGGCACTATCACTACTATTCAAAATAGACCAATTATAATTTTTCCATAATTTTTTATAAATTTTAGTTTCAAAACTGCAACTTAACACTTCATACTTTATAAATATAAGCCAGGGATGACAAACCAATAGCACGCTAAGATTATTACTATAATATATAATATAATAGGTAATAGGTTAACATATTTAAAATTTTTTTTACAATATTCAATATAACATTCTAATTTTAAATTTTACAATATTTTCACATGGCACTCTCTATAATAATAAAAAAAAAAAGGTAAATTTTTGGTACGTAATGTTTAAAAGGTTTGCCACCCCTAATATAAGCCATTAAACAAGAAAGTCTAACATGATATCATAGTGATATTTACTAATACAAGATAATCAAAATCTCAAATTGTTATTATTATTATTAAAATTATTTTCTGGTTTTTAAAAATTGAAAAGGGTATAAGTAAATGCACATTTAGTAAAAATGTAATTTTTAACCCTTATGGTGAGCACATACACTTTCGCAAAGTATCTCTCATCTAAATTCCAATACCAACTAATTTCTATAAAATCAATATTTTAAAAAAAATTAATAATATTATTAATTAATCAATAATATAATGAAAATTATAAAATAAAAACACAAAGGTAACTGGGTTGAGCAATGAGTATAAAAATTGCCTAAGTTGTATCTATTACTGAAAAGTCTCGAATAGACACCTTAATAACTAATAATAATTATTTAAAGTTTTTGAAATTAGTGAAAGTATAAAAATAATTTTATAATACCGCAAAACAGACATCTAATTAATGAATACATATTTTCTCCAAAATCATAACTTGCTGTTTCGACAATAATTAGCATTGTTTTTAATATTCCAATAAAAAACACAGGGTTTTTTGTATTTTGTAAATTGTTCATCAATCTATAAAAAAATTTAGAATAATTACTTTAAAAACATTCTACTAAAACACTGTGCATAAAAACTTATTTATTGTTCATAACTTATGAAATCTAATAAATTATTAATTTAAAAAAATTTACCCTTGGATAATTTTGTAAATATATTCATCACGTTTATCATCATGATAGTTTAATTTGACATTTAATTGAATCTTATCAATCAAATCAAATATACGTGATTTTTCATTGTCATCAATTAGATTGTTTAATATATACTCAAATATTAAACTACTAAACGTTGAAACTAAAATTTCATCTTTCAGTGCCATTTCGAAGACTAATTTCTCTAGATTATTAGCATAAATTTGTTTAACTAAATGGTCCCCTGTGATCAAAGTCTTTAAATGAATTGGGCTGATACACGAAAGCTGAAAAAATTATTAAATATTAATTGAATTATTTATAATAAAGCACAAATATATGTTATTAAAATAAAATATTGGAGAATTTGAAATAAGAAAGAAAATTAACCAATCATTAAAACATTAATAATAAATAGTAATATAATTACTTAATCTAGTTATAACTTAAAAATAGTTTGATGAAATCTATTTTATAATTTTAATCAATCAACAGAAAAATAAAGGTCAACATGTCCAGAAAAATGGCCCAAATAGAATATTAGCTTTAACCATAATAATGTTATACCAAATAAACAATAGATAAGTATAAGTTTAATATCATTTTTTTTTCTGTGGCCATTATAACTAATTGATAAATTAAATATTTATTTTTTATTTTATATTCAATTAATTCAATTATAAATGTAAAATAGGTAAAATTTAATATGATGTTTTGAAAAATACCAAATTCTTATTGATGTTTAATTTTTAAATGAATTTTAACAAGGTAAATATACTACAATTTAAAGTAATCTGATTAGATATTTAACATAATATTCCTACTTTTTAAGTTTGAATACTCTAACATAACCAACAACCCAAAATTTGTTCTGACAAATGAATATATTATTTACTTATGTTGTGTATTTGTAAGACATGGATAATACATGTTATTTTAATGTTTTCTTAAAACATAATTAATCCACAAAATGTTATTTAAAATACATTCACTTACAGCAAGAAGGATTTCTTTCACCATTTCTTTTTTTGGCAATGAATCATCACATATTTTTAATGACAAAAGTGAATGTTTTACAAAATTATTAAATGTTTTTTTGTATTGAGGGTGAATTGAAAATTTTTCTCCTTCAATTTTAACCTAAAATTATTCATTATTACTCATAAATCATAATAATTATTTTTAAATCATGCACCAAAATATAATTACAATAAATTGGAATACTGTTCTAATTGCTGGAATAATTATTTTAATAAACCGTTTGCAATCAGCTAAAGAATAAGGAGCTATTTGTGACGGATGATACCCATACTTAAAATCTTCTTGTTCTTTCAATTGTTTTTCTAAAAAAAAAAATATATATAAATATATATATAATGTTTGTTAGATAACACATAGACTGTAAAAAAAAAAAGAAAAAACAGTTTTTCAATATTTTAACAAAAAGATAATGTTAAAAAAAGCCTGAGTGCAGTAACTGGTTAAAGTGAGAAGTCGGGAAGGTGGGATACATAAGGTTATTTAATTTTTATCTATGGGCAACAGTATACCATTGCTAACAAAAACGATTCTGAGTGAAGCTCGGTGAATAGCATTACAATATCAACAATCTATAATTTGTTACATGGTAAAATAAATAAATAGGTACATCTAAAATAAAAAATTAATAGGTACTTTTTAAAAATATTTATTTAATACTAAAAAAAAAGCTTAAAAGTCATTTAAATGTTATCATTCAAATTTTACTATGTCTAGGTAAGGTAAATAATAAGTAAACAACCCAAATTTCAATTTTTTAAGAATATTCTTAACCGAATTACAACAAAAAAACTTTCAAAATAAATATGTCTTTAAATAGCTCAAAATTGGCTCAATTTTTTTGAATTTTAAATTTTTTAAAATTTAAAATACAACAAAAAAAGGTCTCTTGTCATTTTTCATTTGAAGCAATATTTCTAGAAGAAAACGTCGTCAGTAATTATTTAATATTATAAAATCGTGAAATTGTACGTTTTTCTCCTTTAACCACTTTTATTTCGAGTACCCTTTCGAAAATCGATAATGATATCTCTAAAGTACCAGCTCAAGAACATGAACTTTCAGAAAAGATGCTACACTTGATACTTTTGAGCAAGTTTAGGAGGAGAAAAGTGGTTCTAGAATAAAAAAAAAAGAAAAAGAAATAAACATCATTGTAAAACCAATACATTCCTCACTTCACTCAGAATCTAATATATAAATACTTAAATATAATTTATATTCTTAGTGTTCAAGAAATATATTATTATTGTTGTATAAAAAAATTTTATTTTATTTTTCAATTAACTAATTTAAGATAGAACAATATGTTCAAAATCTATAAAGCTTATTATTAACAAAGCAGAAATCTAATAAAATAATCTTATAAAAAAAGTTTTTGGACATCTTAATGATTAAAAAAATTCATAAATGTATGAAAAAAATCACAAAATGTATTATTGCTGTTAATAATAAAGTTTAATATATATTAAACTTTTAATTAAAATTTATTAAAAAAAAAATTCAATCAATAACATAAATACAAAATAATGAATAAGATTACGTAATAACTTTCTATACCTAAGGGAAAATATTGATGATATATTGAATATTAAAAACACATATTGTTTAAAAGTAAATTGTAAATACAAAATACAATGTTAAATATCTAAAACACATAATTATATAATGTGTTTTACTAAGGTTATGTATTACTAAAATATTATGTTTATCATACCTGCTAAAATAGATGAAATGTTTTCATTATCATTTTCTTTAGAAAAGCTAGAACTAAAATATTAACAAATATTTTAATAAGATAAACTAGTATAAATAACTTATATATTAATACTTAAAATAAAAATATTACTCATTTAATTGTGGTAAATAAAATTTTTGAAACTGCTTCAACTTTATTATAAAAATTTTAAGTACTCGATAAAATAAATCTATTATAGAATTCTTATCATCTTCAATTAAATTCAAGTTATTAATCATATTATTTTGTCTTTGAACAATGCAACTTAATACATTCATAACCATGTTACACAAATTTATTTGATATCTAAAATATAAATATTTTATATTAATCATACATGCATTCATTAATAATTAACAAAATATATTTATACTATCAAAATAAAAATTATGACTTCAAAATATTTTGTTTCTATTTATGGTAGATTTATGGTCACATCTACCATGTATTCAGTTAGCATGGATCTAAAATATGCTTTATATAAAACAAAATATACCATTCAGTAATTTATTTTATTTTACTAATGATTTTTCAATATATTACAAAAACTAATAAAAGAACAACTGAAAATTTAAGTTAAAAAAATATTGTATTTTAACATCTTATACTATAGTGACTTACTCAGGTTGGAGAGTGGAATCTAATAAATTAGTAAAATGTAAATGTATTACACGAACTAGATAATTAATTGATAATTGACTGTGTAAATGTGTAATAAGGTGATCAATGTATACATAAGCTTTAGGTCTTAATGCACATTTTGATGTCCAAGATCTTCCAGTGATTAATGTCTCATCTAAAAATCTATCCATAAATGGTAGAAATTCTATAAAAATAAAAATAAGACAATTAAAAGATATATTGTTATTTTTATTCAAATAATAAATTTAACATACCATATTTATAATCAATGAGTATAAAAGATTCAAATGCTGAAAGCAATTCTGAACGAATACTACTAATATTTGATGCTATGTTACAGTTCATTAAACTTATAATTCTACTAGGTAATGTAGGACAATGTAAACGAACTCCATCCTTAGTACATTTTAAAAATATTGAAAAAAAAAACAATAATCTCACTTGAGCATGTTTTAAATCCAATATTAAATCTCTAAGGTCAGGTCTGAAATAGAATTAAAAACATAAAACAAATATAAATTATGTGAAAATATTATGAGTTAAAATTAATATTTTGTTATACAAATCAATACTTTAAAATATTTATGTTATTTACTTGAAATTAATCTCCAAATTAAAAAAGCTCACGAGTACTGGAATCAGTTCTAAAATGTCATTCTTAAAAGCTGGAACTTCACTATAAAACACATAATATGTTTTCAATAATAATGCAAGTTCCTTTAAAACTTTAAATGATACTTTTCCCATTGGAACAAAGATATACTAAAAACAAACAAAATAAAAACTTTAAATGACTAACAAAGAATTGAACATAATTTTATTAATTACAATTTTTATTAAAATTACAAATTGACTTACAATTAAGTTCATAATTACTAGATAAAAGAAATTCTAAAAAAATACTTAAAACTATAGAAACAATTAAAAAAAATCAAATGATAAATTTGAAATAACAAAATTAATTTTTCAATGTATGCAATATAATTTAAATTACTTAAAATTATTTAATATAACACGTATAAATGAATTATATTTTAACACAGTTAATAAAGTTTATAAAAAAATGTCTATAAATAGAGTAACAAAAAATTTATTAAGTTTAGTTTTGTAAATATATAAAAATATACCAATACTTACATTAACGGAATTTCTTGTGATAGTTGTAGTTAAACGAATAGTGTTAATTAATTCTTTTAAATCAGAAGTTTTTTGATAGTTAAAAATTTTTTCTGGAGTGCTAGAATTGTTATATATATCTTTAATAAGCATTAATAGCTTATAAATCTAAAACATAAATAAATATTTGCTTATTTAGTTTCAGTTTTAAACATTTTTTAAAAATATATTAATGCTTTAATTATTATCTGCACAGAAATAAAGTTCGCTGAGACCAATAATGAAAAATCAGTAATGTTATAATAGTAATTCACTTTATATAACAATAAAACATATTATCTAAAAAAAAAATAAACAAGATACAACAATTTTCTAAAATAATTGATATACCTCTGCTTTTAAACAAATACTATCATATTTTGGTTTAAAAAGATTTATTAACTCTTTAATGATTAATACACTACAAAGAGCACACTGTTCATTATCAGTTTCAATAACTTTTGTGCACGTCCTCATAATATTTTGAAGATGAACTCTTGCTTTTTCATGATTATTGATAACTTTATTAATTATTTGAAGTATAACTTTTCTTATTTTCTGTGAAATATATAATACAAATATGAGTTGTAAGCAGTTAAATATTTATAATAATTAATCATAACATAATATGATAGGATACTTATACTACTATACTTCATGCCTAACATTTACTACTTTTAATATTTGATTATATTATTGACAGTAGTTATACCTAGTAGTTATAAATAAGATTTTTTTAAAAATGTTTTATTAATATTTACAGTTATCTATATTTAATAATACTTACAAATAAATCATTATCTGGACTAAAAACTGGCTCAGTCGTGTATAACAGTTTAAGTAAAATAACAACCATATTATCAAAGTAAATTTGTGATCGGAAACATTCCTGAAAATTAAGTTTAAAAAATGAATTGTTAAAATTACTATCTAAAAATTATAATATAATTATTATTATTTTTAAATATAACTCAAGTTACATCAAGACTTTCGGAAATCTTTTGTATAAGCTGCAGTTTAACCTTCATATTCACAGCAGAATTTAATATCAGTGTCAAATCCACTGGACCTGATGTTTTGGGATGTACTATTTTACGAACTGGCTCCATGTTTTTGCAAAATCTGAAAACTCAATAGATGTTAAGGTTTTAAACATAGCCTTAGTTAAGTAGAAAAAAATAACATAATGATCTTATTTTTCTACATTTATTTTTAATAATTTATATGAAAATAATAAGAATAATAGGTTACAATTTAATAAAATAGTAAATAATTTTAAAAGGTATTAGATAATTTTAAACGCAATATACTAAATTATAAACATCATGCATTAATAAAATATAACCAACTTTAATATTTTCAATATTATACTGAAGTAATATAGTAACATAAACTACTACCAACTAATTATTTAATGAAACAAAAAGAACAATAGTATTTGATTAGATTCTTTACTTGATTACTTTGATTACTTACTTATCTTTTTTTTTAATTGATAAACTTAATGAAAATAAAATGTAGGTACACTACCTATTATACTTATTTTATACCTACATTATAGTATTATACTTTCTTCATCCAACCTTTTCAACAAATACTTAATTACTTATTATCTATTATATACATATACACATAAAATAATATTATATGATTATGTAAATTTTACATTACAATGTATAGTAGGTACACATAAAACAAAGCAATCAATATTAAAAAATATTATATCAAGATAGAAAAAAATAATTGTTAAAATTATAAAAATAAATATAATATCAATACTTAGTAATGATAATAAAAAGTACTTCTGTAATAATTTCTACTCTTAAATTTAAATGCTGGTGTTGTTATGAAAGTAAAGTAAATATTTTTATTACAAAAAGCACTAGATACACTACATTTTTTTATTTTATATCAAATAGTGAATCTACCTACTTACCTAACAACATATAAAAAAAAATCATATAAACATTTATACTAATGATACTTATTATAGATACTGACCAATGCCTAATAGTTTACAAGCTCCACACGCCCAGTATTATTACAGTTGATAATTGAGCTGGTACTAAGGGATTACACAATCGTTGGTAAATGGATCACAAACGTAGAAGAGGCACAACTAAAATTTTACGATAGGTACTATAAAAAAAAAAAAAAATTAAAACCAACATAGTGAATTTGACAAAAATATTTACAATTTACTTATCGTTATTCGGTAATATTTATGTAAAGCGCCAAAAAGAATGGTTATTTGAATGCCGAATTTTGTCAACTGGACTTCATAGTTCATGTAACGACGTCAGCTTTGGGAGAGTTCAATGTCTCGACTGTGCAATGATCACATGAATTCTATCGATTTTCGAATCAAACGTTTTAGATGGCAACATCATTGTTGTTGCTGTTATTGTTATTATTAAAATTTTTCATTGTAGCTTGTACGATATCGATTTAATTTTTTCAAATTAATCCGTAAACTAAAATGATAACGCGTGTACGCGGGTTGCGAGAAACGCGCGTATTACAATAATATTATCACCGGCGACACGACACGGCAACGACTACCGAACGAATGATTACTGAATACTGAAACGGAGTAGCGACTAGTGGCGAATGTCGATCGACCAAGGTGCGCGTGGCTGCAACTTAACGCCGGCAAATGAAACGCATTATTTTTTTTTATTGTCCCGATTTCTGGTTGTTCCCACGAATAAATATAAATAAACTAACAAATACTAGCCGACTTTGAATGGTCACTATCCACTTAAATTGTAAGTGGTGAATATTTTTAACTGATATTCATTTACTGATAAAGAATGATAAGAGCGATACATTTTTTTGTATAGTATTTTATTATGATATAATACCTATATCATTTTATAGTTTTTTTTATTCCATCACGATTATTTTTCATTTCAACTTGTTAGGCCCGTAGGTATCTATAAAAAAAATTTGTCCCTAAAATATTATTTTTATCATTTACATTTTAGACTAATATGCTAATAAATTGAGAAGATGCAACTGTGAAATATCAATGAATATACTTGTAAACATACCTAAATCAAAGTAATAAATAATACCTACACATTCTTACATAACGTTTGCATATTTACCTTTAACAGCTCGTTAAACGTAAAATATAAAATATTCTTAATACTTTTTTTAGTCAAATTTAATTTTAGATTTTAAATTGATAAAATAATATTAGGCGTTGGTAAATTGTAATCACAGTTAGTGGTTGTAACTTTATAATTATAATAGTTACCTATGATTTTTTCTCCGATAAGTATGTAGTGAGCATCATTCATTTCTCGGCAAGAATTAATAAATTAAGGAAAATACCTTTTATATATGTATGATCTATCTTCCTCACACAATCATGATTAACAAATTTTGTTATGAAAGTTATGACTATAAAAGTAAAAGCAAAGTCCATAAAGTCTTATCTAAATTTTAATAATTATCTTATAGAAATGTTCATTGATGTAATACTTACTTATATTATTTACTATTATAACTTAAAAACCAAGTTAAAATGTATAAAATTCTTACAATTGCTTAATTAGAATAATAAAACTATCTACATAGGGATTAGAAAATTAGATGTTTTTTTTTTTTTGAGAAGGTGGTCAAATTTGGTATAATTCTTATGCTAAACTATTTTTTAATTTATTTAGTTTTTATCAGTGGCATTTAAACTAATCGTTGAGTTGCTTACTCTTTATTACAGTTGGTTCAATTGTAAATCAGTCTTCAAGAAATAGATAGCCTTAACTTGAATTAGATTTAGTTTTTGAAACTGACTAAACCATGAAATTTTTCTCAAGTTCTATCAAGGTAGATGGTTAATTAAGATTTATTCAAGATAATAGGCAAACAAATTTCTTTTAAGGTGGTTATATTATTAGGGATCAAATAATTAAAAAGAAATTGTAAGTATACCTTAAATTTAGTATCATTAATTGGCATGTTACTCACACTGAACAATTAAAAACCAAAACATTATGAGATCAATTTTTATTTTTATTGTAGTCAGTGCCACAATTAGCACCAGGGCAGAGAGGGCAAGGCCCTGCCAAAGGGCCCAAAGTCATTTTTGACAGGGTTCCATAGTGAGCCATCTCTTAGTACGGTATTTTATCTATCTTATTTTAAAAATTTCACAGATATAATTAATAAATATCATACAAGATAATTTTAAAACGTTTATTTTTGATATGTATCATAAAAATTAGAACTTAAAACACTTATAAAAAAATTGTGACTAACAATTTTTGATTTGTTTTAACTACAATAAAAATATTAAAGTTTCAAGTTTTTTTAGTTACCCAACATTTTTTTATCGACACTTCGAAAAAAAATGGAAATTAGAAAAATTGAAAATTTTAGTTGTCTATAAATAAAAAGCCAAAATATTTTGAAAATCGTTTATTTTTATTATTTTTTTTATTTTACTGTATATAGATGACACTAATGCCTATAAACATTTGGTGAAAATTGCAAGCATTAACAGTGATTAGTTTTTGAGTTACAACTCAAAAGAGATACAAAAGAGCAATATAAAATAAAAAGCCATACAAAAGAGATAGATATAGGAAAAAATTATGACAAATTTTTCAATTATAAAAAAAAGAAGAATGAAATTTGATCGAGTATTAATTAATTAATATTTTGTTATTACTATAATTTTTTTTAAATTGTTAATTATATGAAATTTTCAAATTTATTCTAATTATCCAAATATAGATGTATATAAATACAAAATGCATATATACAATTCCATGCCATAGAATACAATACGTAGTTAAATAAAAAATAATAATAATCAATTATCTAACATTTTAGTTTTATCAACAAAATAAAAAATGTCTATATTACTATATAGACTATAGTAGCATTTTATATTATGTACTTAATAGTTATAGGACTCACAATTTAATTTTGCCCCGGGGCCTAAATAACCAAGTTGCGGCACTGATTGTAGCTTAAAAATAGATTATAGAATCATAAATTAAAGCTGGTTAATTTGTTGTTGATGTAAGATTTGAACTGCCTTTTCTAGTAGATTGAAGTAAGATCTTAATGTGAAAATAACTCCAGAAATGTCATTAAAGTATTTTTCAACATTTAGAAAATATATGTACAGTATACACAGTGATATTCTTATGCAATAAAATACATATTTTACAAAGTTGCAATTCACTTATTTTTGTGCTTGCTTTTGTTTACAGATATTGGCAATTTATTTTCAACAGTTAACTTTACATAGTTGGTAAATATCAACTGCTAATTTTACTCAACTTCTTCTTTATGTTGAAACAGGAATATGAATAATCAAAAAATCTCAAACACACATTTTTCCATCTGATTTAATAATTAATTCATATAAAAATAATAATTATATAAACAACTATTACCTATTTCATATTATTAAAAATTATATATATATTATATACGCATAACAAATGTTAATAATTGATATTATATAGTGTATTAATAAGTATACTTCATTATAAAAAACTTTAAATAAAGTGTCCAAGCTATGTAAATTGTGAATAATTTAAGTAAAACAATTTTTAAATATACATTATTTATTTTTAAGCTATTTACATGTTGAGTATTTATTATTTTAAAAGTTATTACATGATCTAGTGCTGTATTTTATTTTAGAATAGTCGACAGTCTCTAATTAATTTAATGAATATGGTTTAAATACACTATCTGAACAAAATCATTATATTTGTTATTATTAATTTCAAATAAATTTAAGATGGAATGCTGTGAATATATTTGTTTTAACTTTTTTATATGATCAATACTGTATATATTAATATGAGTAATTTTATCATAAGTTAAAAAAAGTTTTGTATCTATGAAATTAATGTCTCCCTCAAAATGTGGTTTTTAATATTTCAAAATGCAAATAATTTTTAAACAAACATAATATAACTTGGTTAAAAACAAAAATAATAAATTATATTCATACATTAATATAAGAAACAAAATTAAATAAATCATTATCAATAAGATATATTGACATGTATATGTCTTATGGCTGGGGGTCATTCTGTTAATTTGTCTGAAACCGAGAATGTTACCATTACATCATTGGTGCGTTCATAATACAAAATAATAGTAGTAATACCAAATTGACATGAACATTCTTATGTCAACTATATTCAGTAGAAAAAAGACATATACATGTGCCGATGTATCTGTATGTAGTTTAGATATTCTCGGGGTTTTTTTAATAATCATCATAAATTTACAATACAGAATACATTGGTTAATAAAAATAATTAACTTATAGTTTATTAAATTATATGTAAGACAATTTGTTTAAATATAAAATAGATTAAAGTATTGTAAAACGTAACATAAGTCAAATGTCAATAACATAAAATTTAGATAATTTATTAAAATATGTAAATAATATAATATACAAAGTTGACAGAATTTACATAGAGAACTAACTAATCAAACCACGCTACCAAATGATTCTCAAAACACTAATTGATGTCAGAAAAAAGTGAATGTGTTGAAAGATAAAAAAAAATTAATATTATTTTAAGATTGCTCATAATTATACCACATAAATATTTTTTTAAATATTCAATTAGAATAAGAGCTTCATGTTTTTCATAAGAAAAATAATAGTAAATAATAAAGAACAAAAATTATAAATGATGGTTTATCACATTTGAACAGTTATTTTTGTAACATTCTATACATTATGATATATGAATGGATTAAAATATGTACTATTATGCTTTTTAAACATAAACCTTACATTTGTAAATATAATAATATAATATTAATTTTTTTTAATGTATAATAAATTTTAAACATTTATCAACTATACGTATTAAATTTTTGTAACTTAAAAACAAAATACAGAAATCTAATAAATTTTGATTAATAGACATTATGTAAATAATGAATACTTAGTTAACTATAAATTTTCTCTGTACTTAAAGTGGATAATTCTATGTCTGTTTTGATATAAGTTCTTGTTCCCGTACCAACATTGATTCTTTTTGATGTTCTCTTTGTAATGCTTCTCTTTGTTTGGCCACCCGTAGAACATTAGCTCTTTTCTAAATTGTAATAAGAAGTATATTACTACATACAAATAAATGGTATGGTTAAATTACCATAAAAAGAATAAGTTATTTGTGTTTTAATTTACCCATAAATAATAATACAAGATAATATGTACATTAGCTTTTAATTTTAATTTTTTTACCAACTATTTATCATATAAATTAAATTATTCATTGTTATATATGTATACATTCAAAACATACCTTTGTATAAATTGGGCTCTACTCTTTATTATTATTAAATAAATAAATACATTTATGTGTATACATAAAATTACACAAATGTTAATGTGTATAACTTTACAATAAAATAAAATATAATATATTTAATATTATGTTCTTGAGCATAATAAAAACGAATAAACACAAATCATTAATCATATTAATAAATATGTTTTTTTATATTATTATTACCTATTGTAATGTAAAAACTGCTTTCAAACATATATTTTGCTAATTTACCTGCCATCAATACACCTTATATATCAATAGGGCATTTTTTTAAAAATTTAATCTGTCTAACAATTAATTTATAATGGTGTCAATACAGTTTTAGAATACAATAATACTATTCAGTGGCGTATTTGGGATAATTTTAGAGGGGGGGGGGGGCAAAATAAAAAATCTCTCAATGTACAATACAAGAAAATTTGAATGCAATGCTGTATTAGTTGTTACTTGTTAGACACTGGTGCAAACTTGTATACAGTTATAAACTTATAAACCTAAAAATAATATTATAATATAAAATAATATAGCATAATATATAGCCCTTCGTTTGCAACCACAAAAAAAAAAAAAAATGAAATATTGACCTTATAATATAATTATTTTTTTACTAAGACTATTGACTATTTATTATTTTATATTATAATATTATTTTTAGGTTTATAAGTTTATAACCAGTGTCTAACAACTAATACAGTATTGCATTCAAATTTCCTTATATTGTAACAGTGAGAGATTTTTGTATTGTTGATTTTTTTTTTTTTTTTGTGAGGAGTATATTTTTCGGATTAAATACCTACGTTTAGTATAAAATATTTTTTGCCTTCTTATCTTCCATGACATATTTTTTTGCTAAAATTTAGTTCCAACTTTAAAATTTTTGTCTCAAATGTGATTTTGAAATAATACTTTTCTCAAAATATATTTTTCGGCTAAAATACTGTTAGGACAAAATATTTTTGGACATTTTACGCGCTGTACATATTAATAATCTCATCTACTTGAATGTCACTGTGCCTATGTATAGGTATTTAGCAAAGCCAATCAGCAATCCAATCAAGCGATCTTGCCCCATATTTAACCGTAAGCAAGTTTTTAACCTAAGTTGAAAAAGTAAAGCAAACGCAAAGAATAACAACATAACAAAATTATCAGTGATATTATGTGGTTATATTGTAGATAATCTTAGTAGGTAAACTGTCTAATGTAATCTAGTCCTAGTCATTTTAATAATAATACGTAATACTCATAACAATGGACTTTTAATTAAAGCTCAGTGCTTACATAAACTAGTAAAAAGTCTCAGGGGGGAGGGGGAAATGCCCCTATTGTCCCCCTCAAATATGCCACTGGTACTTTTTGTAATTTTGTATTGTAAATTACAGTTTATACAATATATATAGGTATAATAAAGCATACTACCACATATCATTATTTTGATAATTGGTATTCTTTTGTCTTTTTCATATTATGTAGGATATAAAAGGAGACCACTGACATTTTAAAATGTTTCGTTGTTTTAGAACAAATACATAATTTCCTAAACACTATACACAAATATTAATAAATAACAATAAAACTTACTTCTAATGTCATAGTTTTCTTGTGTAAAAACATGAGTTTTTTTTTTAATTCAATCAGTTGCCCGTGACAATGTTTAATAGATGAGAACTGAAAATGAATTATGTTATTAACTGAAATACTAGAAGCATAATAATATTATTTTACCATATTTTGAACTTCTGATTCATTTAGTAAATTAGACAATTCTTCATTTTCTTTGAGCATAGCATCTATTAGCAATTTCTGTTTGCCACTAAAACAATAATAACATTTTAATAATATTAATATAAATTAGCAAACAGTAGTGTAGAGTGTGGAAAATATAAGTTGTAGAATATATTTTTAAATTGCAATTTGTATAATATAATTATTTACATTATATTAAATTGTATCTACCTATTGCAATGTTAAAAATGTATGTAAGTATTATATGATTTTGTAGGTTTCTAATTTATATAAAAAATGGTTATCTATTATTATTTATCAATTTAATATCTATTACCTATATAATATTTTGACATACCTAACACTGTTTTGGATTTTATAATTAAGACAATAAAAAATGTATGAATAATATTATAATAACTATAAATCAGTTTCATTTAACATATAGTAACATATAGTAACATATAGTTTAGATTAATATTCAAGAACATTAAAGTATGATATCAAAATTAAATAATAAATACTTTATACTGCTATAATAATTTAATAGGTACTACAGTTCAATTTTTTCCGAGTATTCCTAATAGGTACTTACACTACTTCTTTAATATCAGATTGAACATCTTGTAAATCTGGATTGATTTGATTTAAATAGTTGTTTATTATTAATAATCCGGGCTTCGTTTCTAAACTAATTAAAAAAATAAAGTATATTATATTTTTAAGAAATAAAAAAATAAAAAAATAAATACACGTAATACTTCACAATAAATGTTTCATAATTACTTCGATTCGTTTGTCTCTCGACATTTATCTTTGGGTTCCGTATTTAATTCCTCCATTTTATTAAAAATAATTAGTTTAAAAACTATAAAAACTGAAGTCAGAAAACTGTTTTCTTGCAAAAATGAAACATCGGAACGTTTATTGATAATTCTTTATAATCTTTATAAATGTTTTAAATATTATTATCACTGATAATATTAATTGGTGATAAACATTACACTGCATATTTAGTTGCCTATTAAATTATTTATGGCGGAGTTAACGAAAATAAATCAAACAATTATTTTCATAGATATAATACGAGAATCAAAGTAAATCATTTGTGTTTTTATTACTTATATATATATTATCTAGTATCTACTAGACTACTAGAGTATCTAATATAATATTTAAAAATAAAATATTAATACCTATGTTTACATTTATTTTAAATTAAATTTATTCTAATGTGCTCATATTTTTTTATAAATTAATCTCTAAGACTAAAGTATAATTTTAAATAATACGTTGTTACTTAATATTGTTTAGTATTTAATAACATATCATAATAAAAATAAATATGTGAGATAATGTAAAATAATTTTGTAGAGGAGAAAAATAATTATAAAACTTAAACAATTAGATCAATCCATTCTTAAGCTTTTTACTAATTTCATCTATAATTTGACGATATTTAATAATTTTAGTAGATAAGCACAAAATTAAAGTAATATTAACAGTTCATAACTGTATGAATTAAGTATGCTCTTAGTGAAAAAATTAGACTTTAGATTTATCCTCAAACGATTTTAAACAGTTGTTATTATTCAAAAAGTATAAGCCGTAGATAGTTAAAAATTTCACTAGTTATTCAGATTAGCATTTGTTTTTACATAATTTAATTTTCAAAATATTAGGCTCATTTTAAGGCTATTTTTAGGCATTTGAAATAATTGGTTTTGTTAGTTTTTTTATTATAAATATCGATAAAAAAATTTTGGCCAAGTCAAAATACTTGAAAACTTAATACAAACTTCCTCATAGTTTATTCTTATAGTGATTCAAAAACTATAAAAATATATAGGCACAATTTTTTTTATTATAACATTTGATGTTCAAACATTGACAACAATTTGTCAAAATCATAAATATTTGCAAATTATTTTTAAGTTTTAATTTATAAAAATTGTTCTATAAGTAGTTAAGAGTTTAAAATTTAATACAAGATTTTCCATAAGTTTGGCTTACAATAATTATAAAAACCTGTAATTTTAGGGTATTCAGGTCATTAAAACATAAACCATCCACTGGAAAATATATCCTAGGCTGACAAATCATCTCCGTTCAGAATCGTTTTTCATACATAATGATAGGTATTATCATTGGATTCATATTTAGCACATAAATAATAGTGACCTACTGTAAAGCAGAACGTTACTCACTTGACCGACTTTTTTTTTTTTTTTTTAATAAGTACAATGTTTTAAAATTTAAATTTAAATTATTTTTAAATTTTTGTTAATTTTAAATTAATAAAAAGGAAAGTAAATAAAAGTAAATAATCAATTACAACATTTAATGTATCCCGTGTTGTAATAAAAATACTGAAATACCTACCTTTATGAAACTGTATAGGTAATCTATAACCACAACAAAATATCGGTCGGTGATACTCGTTTGCACACAGTACACAATTTTTTACCTGTAAACTAACATTTAGTCAACGAAAAATGTGAAAATCCACTAATACACATTTTGACCTGTAAAATGACGACTCGTTAGCGTACTCAATTTAGACTTATATTATAATTTAGTCTTAGTACCTAATGCAATATATTAGATACGATTTATCATTTATCGATAAGATACTAATTGAATTGAGTATAAGTTATAATTTTAGCCAGTGATAATTCGGCCACGTTTTGACTTTTTGAGTTATTATATAACATTATATACTATTACTAGTATGCCTATGGTTTAGTTGAACGTGTAATGTTAACGAGTGGTCAGTCCTTTAGTCATTTCTTTAACGTAGCATAATGTATATCCAAATATCAAATGTTTTTGAAACGCGCCGAGGAAAACGTTGTTTTAATGTAGAAAACTATAAGTTTAGTGAGTTTCGTGTTTTAAAATCAGGTGTTCTATTGTTTTGATGTACCAATAAAAAATATACATTAAAAATTACAGTAAATAAAGAATATAATAGGTAGGTAATTATTACATCAAACACGCATAACCACGAGGCACACACTGACCAGGTAATTTCTAGAGTAATTATTAAAAGTTCTTTAAAATGTAAAGCAAACGATAACTTACATATAGGTACTTCCAAGTAAATTAATACGTCGTGATTTATAAAGTATGGAAGATATTTCGATAAATTAATCTCATAAAGTTATGAAAATATTTAGACGTTCTATATATGATATAAGAAGAAAGCATTTTCCGAATTTACCGACATCGATCGAAATTGCTATTGGACAGTTAAAAGAAATATAAAATAAAATTCAATATAAGGGTGAACAATTTGGTTTTATGAGTGATGATAAAAATATAATTGTATTTACATGTAAAATGAATTTAGAGGCAATTTCAAACGCGGAACATGTTTTTGGAGATGGGACATTTACTTATGCTCCAATACTTTTATGCAATTATATACGTTACATATTTATAAAAATAACTTTTATATTTCTCTTGTTTATTGTTTTTTACGTAACAAACAAACTTCAGTTTATTTGATGTTATGGGATATGTTAGAAAAATTGTGTTTACAACTGACCAACAAACCACTTCAAATAAATGTTTTTCATGTTGTTTTTGAAAAAGCCACTCATAATGCTGTATTAGAAACGTTTCCAAATAGTGTAATAGGGTCAAAGTTGGTATCGACGTATACAACAAAACAAACTACTTTTAAAAGAATATTTAAACAAATCATCAGAAATTGGCACATGGTTAAAATGTTTTTTCGGTTTAAGTTATTTACCACCTAATGAAATCTCTGATGGCTTTACTGATTTACTATCAATTGCACCTACGAAAAATGTTTACCGAGTTCACAGATTATATTCTAGAAAATTATATTTTGCCTAACTCTGATTTTTATCCAGTTATGAGGGCAAGTGCACCAAGTAATAATTCAAAGACAACAAATTGTGTAGAAAGTTTTCATCGTCATTACAATAACCAATCACTTTTTTTTTATAAGCGTTTATAGTTAACATTTTTATGAAATTTGTCGAAAATGCGAAAAATTGGAAGTAATTTTGAAGTTGAAAAATCATAAAATTGTTTGTGTTAATAACTAAGGATTAAAAATACAATCGTAAGTTTGCCATAAATTCTCCTTCAAGTAGCTATAGAGAAAACTCGTTGCATCATTATAGGAAAAATTTAAGTGCGTTTGAATTTTAAATTTTTAGGAAATAGCGTAACGATAACGATTTATCCTAAAACGATTTTAAATATTTGTTATTATTCAAAAAGTATAAGTCGTAGATACTTGAAAATTTTACCAGTTATTTAGATTGGCGTTTACTTTACGTGACTTAAATTTTAAAAATTTTGACTTTTTTTGAGCTATTTATAGACAACTGAAATTTTCAATTTTTCTGAAAAAATATTTTTGAAGTGTTGATAAAATTTTTTTGGCCCAATCAAAATACCTGAAAATTTAATACAAGTTCCTCATAAGTTATTCTTATAGTGATTAAAAAATTATAAGAACACATAAGCACAATTTTTTTTATTAGCATTTGAAGTTCAAATATTGACAAAAATTTGTCAAATTCCTGAATATTTGCAAATTATTTTGTAGGTATAATTCATAAAATTTTTTGTA
>VUJU01001017.1:3018-71149 GCA_009835225.1 Aphis craccivora | reverse complement strand
GACACTTCAAAAATATTTTTTCAGAAAAATTTGAAAATTTCAGTTGTCTATAAATAGCTCAAAAAAAGTAAAAATATTTTGAAATTTAAATCACGTAAAGAAAACTCCGATCTAAATCACTGGTAAAATTTTCAAGTATCTACGACTTATACTATTTGAATAATAACAATAATATTTAAAATCGTTTGAGGATAAATCGTTATCGTAACACGATTTCGTAAAAATTTAAAATTCAAACGCACTTAAATTTTTTCCTATAATAATGCTTCAAGTTTTCTCTATATATACTCGAAGAAAAACTTATGAAGAATCTTGTATTAAATTTTCAACTCTTAGCTACTTATACAAAAATTTTTATGAATTATACCTACAAAATAATTTGCAAATATTCATGATTTTGACAAATTTTTATCAATATTTTAACTTCAAACGCTAATAAAAAAAAATTGTGCCAATGCATTCTTATAATTTTTTAATCACTATAAGAATAACCTATGAGAAACTTTGTATTAAATTTTCAAGTATTTTGATATGACCAAAAAAAATTTATCGACACTTCAAAAAATTAATTGAGAATTTCAGTTATCTATAAATAGCTCAAAAAAAGTCAAAATATTTTGAAAATTAAATCACGAAAGAAAACGCCAATCCAAATAACTAGTAAAATGTTCAAGTATCTACGACTTATACTTTTTGAATAATAACAAATATTTAAAATTGTTTGAGGATACATCGTTTATCGTTACGCTATTTCGTAAAAATTTAAAACTCAAACGCGCTTAAAATTTTCCCATAATGATGTTTCGAGTTTTCTCTATAGCTACTTGAAGGAAAATTTACGGAAAACTTAGTGTTGTATTTTTAATCCTTAGTTATAAACACAAAAAATTTTATGATTTTTCAACTCCAAAATTACTTGTAAATTTTCGCGTTTTCGACAGATTTCATAAAAATTTGAACTATAAACGCTTATAAAAAAAAATTGTGACCAACGATATTTTTTTTAGCTACAATAAAAAAAACTCATAAGGAACCTTGTATTAAATTTTCAAAAGTTTTTGGTCATCCAAAAATTTTTTATCGACACTTTAAAAAAAATTTCTCAAAAAAAATTCGAAAATTTCAGTGGTCTATAAATAACTCAAAAAAAAAATCAAAATTTCAAGTATTTTCAGTGATTAGTTTTTGAATTACAACCATAAAAAAAATTCGATTTGGTCCAAAACTGGTTTTGCGTAAAAATTTCCGTTTTTTCGTCATTTTTTTTTTTTGTTTTTCTCGATTTTCGATAACTGTTGGAAAATGTTAACTTTTTACCTCTATAATGCGCCAAGGATATTCACTTTTACATCGGAAACCACTCTCATAGTTTGAAATTGGAGCATTATTTCGACTAGTTATGCTGTACACAGACACAAAAACAAAAAAAAAAAAAAAAAATAATAATAAAAACACACATCATTGTAAAATCAATACATTCTTCACTTCGTTCAGAATCTAAAAGTATAATATGTATAGTATAATTCAGTTTTATATTTAAAACTTTAATTATATTATCTGCTGTACCTATTATTGTTTAGTCTATATAGGATTATCAATGTAGTAGTTTTAATTTTCTCTCTCTCTCTCCTTCTCGTTTTATATTATATTTTAGTTTTTGATTTTTAAACTTAGGTATATCAATTGCTGTGTATTGTCTATACTTTTAAATTTGTACTTCAAGTCCGTTATTATGAATAAAATAAACAAATAAATAAATCAATAAATATTATAACAGGTTGATTGAAATTTGTTTCAAAAAAATAATAATAATAATATTATTTTTTTAAACTAGTTTAGAACCATTGACACATTTTATTATGGAATTTGATTGATGCGTAATACATATTTTACATTTTTATATTATCAATAAAAAAATGTCTTTGTTCTGGTATACATGTATATGTATATCGTTTGTAGTCGGTAGGAGGTTAGCGTTACTGGTGATTATTTATACGATATTATAATATTATATAATATATATGAGTATATGACTTATATGTGAAAAAGTCATAAAAAGTGTTTTGAACCGTAGAAAATTAGTTTAGTAAGCTTAAAAATTAACCCTCATAGAAATTAGTTGGTGACCTTTGCTATTTCGAGTAAAATGATCGAATGAAATACTATCATATAGTAACAAAGCCGAAATATATTAAGACAATTTAAATTCAATGGTTGTTTTTATAATAACTGTTTCATCCCAATCTCTCAAAAACAATCGTATCTAGTTAATTCCTTTACGTTTTCAGGAACCCCTCTATATTCTTATTATAAGCATTTCAGAATTTTTTTAGATATTAATAGATATTAATTATTATTATTTTTAACATAATTTTTTTATTAGATAATCTGTTGCAATAATGGGATAATAATCTTAATTAATATATAATACTTAGTACACATCACAGGAAACATAGAGTCAAGAGACCGTCCAGTGGAGGTACTTTGTCGATAGCTAACTTATACGCGTTAAAATTTACATTTTTTTTTCATAATAAATAATTAATTAAATATTCATAACAGAAAGTCACGACACTACTGTCTTTTTAGTGTCTTTTAAGGATTAGCAGATATAGTTATGGATGTGAGTTGACAAATAAGTGAATTGGACTGATGATTTAATCGATTACTGAAGAGTTTATTGTAATAAATTTAGTTTGTCTAATTCCGTGACTGTAAATATTTTTAAGTCTGAGTGGAGAGAATTATTTGAGACATTGAAGCTTTTGAAATGGTACCTACGAAGGATTTTTGACTTAGTGGATACTAATTAATAACTAATTTATAAATTCCATTTTTTCAACTTTATATCTAATACCTATTGTTTTTGCCCATACATTTAAAATATTTAGATCACGATAACAGCAATTGTAATTTGTTTATATTTCGTTTTAAACATCGGCTACATATCGACTTAGTTTAAATTAGATATCTATTTGAATGATGGGAGTATTCGATGGTATTGCAAGAGCAGCACATCTTACGACTTTCGACAATTTTATAATAATATGTTATGTTTTATAATCGATGATAATAAATTATTAATTGTGGACGTTTATAATCAAGTGCTATCTATCGGAGAACACCGTTTGAACGCGACATTGATTTCAGTCGTGTAATATAATATTACCTATTATAATGATATATTATTTAAAATCGTATCACGGTTTACAGTCTTTCAGAACGATCTTGGGTGGGCTTATGGTCGGTAATGGTAAGGAACGACGATCTGTGGTAGAGAATGATACGTGAATTCGTTCGTAATAAGTAATAATATTATGTATACCCATCCAATTATTCCAAATCGAAAAGGCGACAGCATCCGCGTTTCATGTTTTTATCAGGTACATCGTCCTAACATCCATCACGGAAGAGGGTTGCACGTAGTATATGTTTATTATATTATTATGTGTGGCGCTTGCGTCGTACGCCGCTTTGTCTGGGGGAAACGCGCGTACTTGTACTTATGACTTAATCCGCTTAGCACTTACTCGTGCGTAAACAATGTTATAATAATATACGCGATGTGACATTACGTCGTCGCGTATGGACGGACTGCATATATATATATAGGACAAAATAAAAAAAAAATGGTTATATTAAAATGTAGTATATATATAACATTACGTGCGATGCGTTCGTGTGTGCCCGTTGAGGCGGCGGCGAACGAAGAATCAATCTTCGCGCGCGCAAAAGGTCACCGCCGCCGCCGCCGCCGCCAGCTCGGTCGTCGCGGCATTGGCGAGAGGATCGTGTGCCGCCGGGCGAGCCAGATGCGACGGGTGCCGAGGCGTAGGGGGAGGGTGAATCGAAGAGGGGGCCCGACTTTGGGTATAGACTGGGATGCCGCCGAAAGAAGGGCACGAGGCTGCGTTTAGCAAAAGCACCTGTGGTGCCCCACGGCGCACGATCGAACCGGGCGGCGGCGGCGGCGATGGGCCTTTGCGGGAGGCGCTCCGCACGTATATAATATATTTTATTATATAGTATATAGTATATTACAACGTAACCGACGAGAGGGACAACAGTACGCACTACGGCGGCTCAGGGTCATGAGCTGACCCGGCCGCGCGCGCCACAGCCACCGCCGCCGCCGCCGCCGCCGCCGCCACACGCAACAGCGAATCGCGTCAGCCACCACCGTCGTCGCTGCTGCTGCCGCCGACGCCGCCGCCGCCGCCGGGTCGTCGTCACTTCGGCTGTCAACCCGACGACGATACGGCCGCGGTTGCCACCGTCGTCGCCGCCGCCGCCGCCGCTGTCGCCTCCTCCTCCTTAGTCGACCACGTGTGGCAATTAGTCACACAGGTGAGTATTAAATATTTTAATCGTTATTATTACTATAACTGTTATTATTGTTATTATTATTAGTACAAAATTATTGTTAGGTAAGTAGGTAAGTATATGTGTTAAAATATCGTTTTCACAGCTTTGTTGAAACTTATTTTTGAATTCGCGCGGTCGACATTAATATACACATGTTTACGCAACCACGTACGATGTAGCAAGTTATTTTCTAAATAATTTTCCAATCGTGAAAATATTTCTGCTCTAAAGTTATAACGTGTTATTAGTGTTATAATATTATTATGTCTGCAATGGTGGTCAATCGTTATCATATCAATTTGATAAACACTAGCTTTACCTTTTAGGGGATGCTGGAATAGCTAAAATCATGAGTGTTACATTTTATCATTAATATTAAATAACGCACCTATGCGACGTGGGCAGGTCTGTAAAATTTCACTATACATTAAACCACCGTACAGTACATAATTCGTTGTTATTTTCGTAGGTGCACGAGTATAATAGTAGATATATATTATTTAAAACGTGTATACAAATATACCTAATATGTGCAAAGGTATAGACATTTTTTAAAAACGTCGTCGACTTATGCAATTATCTATATGAGGTCCTCCGCGCACGTCTGGGTCAAACGTGTATAGTATTTGTTTTTGTCCTTCCCACGCCGTCATTATAATCGCGCAACTGGGATTGGGTTATAAATATATATCATATATACTATATACGATATACCTAAGCGTTATATCCGTAAAAATATATACACACATCTAATAAGTTATATTACACGCGTATATTATATTATGTATATTTCTGTACTACAATATCATTTCCTGATATATCATTGCGTCTCGTTTTCCGTACCGAATATCAATATTATTCGTTCACACCACTTGTTTGCGGTGCCTCTGCACAAACGACAGGTTGTATATACGCGGGAAATGTATATTCGTTTTGTACATGACATTGTGTACTGTATAGTACCTATATTATAGGTATTGATTTTTTTTTTAACACAATGTGATGGCTTTCAAAATATATTATTTCCTATACCACATAACCAACCATTTTCTTTCAATTCAAACACATCTCACAACGTTCAAAGACATAACATACATTTTCATTTTAGTATGGTTGAGTTTTGAATAGAGACAACAAAAACAATTGTTTTTAGTTTAATTTTTGTTACATTACCTATTCATCTAGTATAATAATATACATTCAAAATAATATTTTTAAATTATTTGTATTACCAAATTATATTTTTTATATTTTTTTTACAAAGCCATCAAAACATTAAAATTTTAGCTGGAATTTGTATGATGGTTACTGATCTATTGGTAAATGAGGGTTTAAAAAGAGGTCATATACCAGTCCAAAAAAACAGGTACCCCTCGTGAAATTTTTAAAGATATTGTATGAAATAGTGTTATATTTTAAAAAATAAAATGCTTAAAAATTTAATTTATGTAGTTTTCGTACTATGCATTATTATAATTGGTACTTAAACTTATATTACTGATATAAGCAATTCAATAAAAAGATTATTAATAAAAAAAAGATGGGCAAACGTGTATACTGTATACTGCACTGTTATATAAATGGTGTTGAGTACATAGGTCACTGTAATGGGTATGTTAAATTGTAATTCTTTGATATATTATTGTATAGGTACGAAGAAAAATTCTCAACGGAAACGATCTATTAGGCTATTTCACTAAATGAATTCCATAATATAATTTTTATAATAATACTATTAAAGTAATTTATTCTACAATAAGTATTACATTCAGTAAATTAATTTTTTTCTGAAACATTGAATTTATTACCTATTTTATTAGTATTTAATTAAAATATAAATAAACCGTATTACTTATATTATTATCATTAATAAAACAGTTAATTAATAATAACTCACTGTAAATACTGAAAAACAGTATAAATTAATTCATACTTGTAATGTATATATCTTTAATTTTATTAATCTTCAAATTAAAAAAAAAAAACTAATTGTATATAGTAAAATATATAATATACGTCTGTTAAATTTGAATGCTTATAAATTATAAAGAAATAATGATGAACATCATTATTTATCATTGAAGTACATAATTTTATCAAAATTCAAACTTCAAATGTCTACCTATACCTATCTGATATCTATAAATAATAAATAAGTTTATATATTTTTTAAACTTTTAAGTTCTAGAATAAATTACTTATGAGAAATATTGTACTAAATATTTAAACCTTAGCTTTTAAAATTTAAAATATTATACATTTTTAAATACAAAATACTTGTAGTTTGTACGTTTGTTGAGTCGAATAGTTATTTTACGGTTAAATATGGAAAACTTAAACTTCAAATGCTCATAAATATTTAATTTAACTTTTCGATAATATTGGATTTTTTTTTTAATTTTCATAACTTATACGAAGAAACTTGTATTATATTTTCAAATCTTAGGTAGGTATAAATATTTAAAAAAAATTATGAATTTTCGGGAAATTCATTCAAATTTTGCTATGGATTAATTATTAATGCTCAATTTTTATTAATTACAACATAATTCATTTTTTTATAAAATGTTCAAGGTTTCTGACCAAAGGAAGAATTGTATTGTTTAAATAATTAATTAATTAATTATAAATAAATAAATAAATATTTGACAAAAAAAATAGCTTAAAAAGAGCCAAAATATTAAACATGGAAAAGCATTTTTACTTCCCCAAAAGATGATGGCACGCACAAAACACGTCATTGTAAAATTAATATATTCATTGCTTTGCTTAGAATCTAAAAAATAATTGTTTTTAATATTTAAAAATAATGAGAGACATAATAATAAGTACATATATTTTGATTAATATTTGATGAACTATAATGATAAGTCTTATTATATTTGTATAATTATATTATATATAAAAATTATTGTACTGGAATGCTAAAATTGTATTTTTCAGTATTCTCTTGAAAGCCGATGTCGTCTAACTGTCCAAATACAAATTAATATATTATGTACTTATTAATAATCTACTTAAGTAATAAAAAATAATATATAATAAAGGTGTAATACGTACAATGTGTATTTGAATTTAGACCGCAGCGGTAAAAATCAAATAAACCATATTAAGTATTTTGTAATATATAACAAGATATTATCTATAACCTATTAGAAAAAACGTTAGGATATTAATCTAACAGTAAATAAACACTTAAATGGTGATTTCGCAAACTGATTTTTTTATGTATATTACATATTATGTCCTACAAATAGTCAATCATATTGGTCTGAAAAATCTAACCTTGTGATAAATAATATATTATGTACCTAACGATAAATTTGTAAGTCTGTGATATTTTAGCAGAAATGTTGAGCCCGAAGATGCAAAGATGTGTCCGGGTAGTAGACAATCAGCTCCTAATGTTGTCGGACCGCGCCCGTACAGATAGCACACTCACCGGAAATCTCCACAAAAAAGCGTCAGATAGCGGAAGGTGGAAGAACCGATATTTTGTTCTCTATCAGGTATGTAATGCTAATATTATTAATATTATACATAGACCAAAGTATTTTTGATAAAATAATATTAGTTGTCACATCTACAATCATATTTCTATGATTTCCTAACGATTAACGTTACAAAGATTATGAATTTATGAACAATATAATATTATCATACATAACTTAGTTATTCCAAGTGTTTATATCATTTAAATATTACACTATGTAATAGTTATTAGTTACACTTTTAGTTTAAAACTGTTTACTCGTATACTTGGAAACAATAAAAAATATATTGTAATATTTTAATTTAATTTTATGTATATTTTATAATATATAAAACATAAAAAAAATTAAATTAAATGTACGTGCAAATAAAAACAAACTATGTCGATATTGATGTTGAACAGAAACGTTATAGTATGGAAATATTCAACAATACATAGTCGATTGAGCTTCATATTAAACTCTCTTTTATAAAATATATAAATTGCTCATACCAAATCATTTTTATCACCATCCATTACAGATTGATCGTTCAAGTGGAACTTTTTTAACTTATATATATTCGTAAAATGTATTCAGTTATCTTTTTAAGTGTATAATATATTATAATATAACCAGGTCAGTTGAAGACAAAATAACCTAGTTAATATTAACGTTGGTTCTGAAGAGCCGATTAAAATGTATTCAAATACCTACACAGTTATAATAGACAATTTTTTTTATCATACCCCAAGTATTATTATAATGTACTATAATAAGTGAGCCTTTTCAATGCATCATCATTCCCCTGAAATAAGGTCATAAAAATATAAAAATCACGTCAATAAATTAAACGTCAAAAAACATAAAAAAAAAACTATTTTACTAGGATATTACTTCATTTTGAATATAGTTTACTATATTTATCTATTTATATTAGGTATATAATTGTATTTTTTATTTAGCTTTCATTTTTTTCTTAATTTGTGTTCATTTAAACAACCCTATTTTTTTTTTTTAATGCTTATTACAAATGGATAGTAGGGAGATAACGTGATCCATTTAGATGAATAACATATATACTACTATTTACATAATACTAGCTGACTTTATAAAATGGGAATATGAGCTAACTACATATAGTATTTGAGATTAAAAGGAGGATTGAAGCTGAGGTTCAAACCAGGCACTTACAAATAAATTATTTTCTAGTATTACAAATCTTTTAAAAAACATTTGGATGTACTGAAAATAGAAGCTTCTTTAAATCAGACATTGTCATATTTTTCTAATCTTCCATAATAACTGTACGTATTGTTTTCATTTTCTTAACTACTGAAACACTCCGTCCCAAGTATTCATATTTTAAATTAAACAAAATGCCGTGCATCAGTATACTTTGGAATTGGTGTTAATGAATTTTTATATTAAGTTGTCTTAAAAACTCTAAGGTTGCTAAGAAATAAAATTATTTTACTATCTAGTTGTTAAAATATTTATCAATATCAACTAAAATTTAATAAAATGTTATGATCTTAATAAGGTAGTTGGCTCGAACTTTTTATAGTATATTTTAAGCTTTAATATATCTTTTACTGTGTAATCGCGTATACATTTTCAAAAATAGTATCATTGTTTTTAATCTATGAGACCTAAGTTATTATTAACTAATGTTTTATTTTTTTCAAATTAAAAAATGTTTAAAAGTACTAATATGAATTATTTTTTATATTAAAAGATTATAATATATTTTGTAGTACCTATATTTGATCTAAAGAGCATACATTTCGTGTATATTTTTTATATTATTTTGAGGTTCAATGTACCTACTTTTAGAGCATCAATGTAAATTTTGATCAAATAATGGTTTTCGGTGAACCACCCAAAAGTTAAACTCCTTAGGAATTAAACTACATAGCATGTGAATATGTGAATATTATTTTGTTAGGTATTTAAACTATTAGGTATATACAATAAATTCTCTTCCAGATTCTAGTTGATTATTCTATTGAATTCTATATAGTGAAATAATTATTTTGTTCAAGTTGTATATTATGAAAATATAAAATAAATACTCAATTTATATTATTCAGAACCCTACCTAAACCAACAGTTTGACAAATTATACCAAACTATGTAAATTAAAGAAAGTTATAACGTCAACTGCATAAAATGGAAAGAAAAATAATTATTTAATTTATAGTTTTATTTATAATAATAATTTATTATTGGTATTTCGTATGGAATAAAGTACCTATATTTAATGAAATTCGACGTTTATTTAATGTAAATTATACAATAAGTATAATGTGTTCAAATGTATAGCTTATATCAATAATATATTAAGTAGAAGTGTATATGCTTACATGGAATCATAATTTAAATTTCATTCATAACAAAGTTCATAAGTTTTATGATATTAAAAATTAATATTAAAGATATACCAACATTAATTTCTATTAGAAATAGGAACATACATTTTTAATCTCAATTGATCATTCGTATATACACAAATTGTTTTGAAAAATATTGTGTTGTTCTTTATCTATGATTTAAATAAGATAATAATATTTTCATAAATATAATCTATTTGTCATTGAGGCTAAAAATTAAATGTTTTGCATTGCATTGGTATATATCTAACGATAGACTAAAAGGATCTTCTACATTGCAAGTCTTAAAAAAGTAATTTAAACCTTAACTCTTCTCTATGAGCTGTAACATATTTTAGGCTGTAATTTGCGAGTATTCTAAAAAATATACGTGTAGATATTATTATTTTTCATTTTCGTAGAATTCCCTGAAGCAACTTTTTATGGTAGTTAAAAATTTTATTACTAGTCTATTCTTTATAGGCAACAAAATGACAACAAATAATCTCCATGATTATAAAAACATGGTGTTAAAAATGAACTTTTTTAACAGAGAAAAAAATAGCAACAATATAAAATGAATTATAAATATTTTTATAAAACTTCATTAATAGTACACCAAGAATATCAATTTATTAAATTTTGAAGAAAAATCAACAATCATTTATGTCTTTTTTCATTGAAAAAAAATACATAAAAAGTTGTATAAAAACGTAATTAAATTAATAAATTGTGGTATTGATAATTGTTTCATTAAAATATTTAACTTTAAATCTTTAAAACACGTTTTTAAGAAGGAATCTCATTATTGTAATTTAAGAACAATACCTATCTTTATTTTGGATTAAAACCATTAACAAAAAAATTCAACATTGTTTGACAATTTATTTAGTTTTAATAAATATGACTACCATATAATATTCCTTAAAATATAACTTAGATATAATATACAACTATTAAGTGGGGATTTCATTTTAAAGTTTGTAATCAAGAATACATTTTTCACAGATAAAAAAATAAAGTAATGATATCATTAAATTATTAGGACTAAGAAATATTCAAAATTTAGAATCTGTCTTCATTAAATTCTGAAACTCAAACCCACGACTATCATACATTTTGATACATAAAAAGTAGAATAGAAGTTAACTGGAAAAAAATTGCGTAGTGTTCTAATAAATCAACTAATAAACTAGAAGTCTGGATTTTTAAAGGTTGCAAGGCTTAAAAGCTCTTTCTAAACCTCATATACCTCATCTTTTTTATTATTTTTTCCTGGCGTATACAATTTGATTTATGACGTACATTACACCCACTGCGTGCCGAGCTTCTTGAAAAAAAAAACAACAAATTTAGGTAAGTTCATTTTTTTGGTTGGTTAAGCCGGATGAAACCTAAATAGACCGGAAAACAAAAAAAAAGATAATTGAGTGAGAAAGTAAAAAGAAACAACCCTTGTAACGTTACCCATACTAGAAGAAAAGCTACAGGTCAATATTTAACTTTTTTATTTTTTCATCAAGCATTTCAATCACATGTTCTATAGACTAATTTTCTTTTATTATTTTTTTTATATCATTGTCTAACTAAAGAATAATTGAAACTCTAAAATTTTTTACAATTTTGAAATAGAGAAACACTAATATTGATTATAATATTTTAAGATGCCCGTTTATGTAAAAAATTGGAAGTTAAATTTCAAATTAAAGTATGTCCTTTTTTTAACTATTCGTATGTCATTGTTAGATGAAAAAAAAATGTATTCTTCATAAAAGTTCTAAACAGTGAAATAAAATAAAATAATCTTAATTTTTCTAATTTATTAATAAAATTAATATTTTATAAATAATTGTAATCAGTTTCAATTTCTGATCAACCACTTTTAAGTATAAATTATTTTTAAAACAGTTGATTGCAACCATATGTCACATTATTACTGCTGCAGATAATTTTAATATATGTTGCCTAACAATTTTTTTTTATAAAATAGGTATGTTGCTATGAAAACTTGTCGTTATTTCCTAAAAATTATTTTACTAATGATTATAAAGTCTTGTAAATTTTTAATACTCGTAATCTTATTGTAAATTAACATTTATTCGTTTTGAAATTTAAAAAAAAAAGTGCTTAAGTTAAACTTATTTATTTAATTACATATAAACACAATCTTCAATTTTCAGTAAAAGAGTTATAACAAAAGGTACTGAAACTGGAGGTATCACCGGTATGGGTGAACAATTTTTATAATCACTAACATTTTAACATTTGTGTATCAAAAATGTAATATCTATAAACTTGTTGCCAATACAAATAATATTAAAATCAATTTCATTTTAATTTAAATGAATTTCTTATTTTTTTAAGATCATTGTCCATGTAGTAATATAATTTAATATAAAAGTGTATTTAATATTAAATGTAATAATACATCATATAGTTTTGTCTAATGACCTCGGATTAAAATTATATTTTTGAGAGAATTTATAGAGAATATTTATATATAATAATATATACAATTATATAATAGGATTAACTATTGTGGAATTTTGTGTAGGTAAATTACAAACACAGATACTAAAATAGTATTAAGTAAATGAGTTACACAACCATTAATGATTGGGTTGTTTTGATAATACATTCATACTATGTAGAGAAAGATTTATAATATTTGTGTGGGAGTGATTTTATACAACTTATGAGTTATGTTGTTTTTAAAAATTAGGTTTCTCAGCATGGAACATACACTAAATCGAATATTTTTGAGTATAAAGTTGTACAAATTTCATTAATACATTTTAAAAATAATTTTAAAAGAACATCGACTGTGTTATTGATTTAAACATTTTTAAACTTTGTAAACCAATTAATATATGATAATAATGACTTTATTGAAGGACAATATTATAATTAGAAATACTGTATAAAATTTAATTACATACATATGATTCTAAATTGGAAATACAATAGCTAAAGATACGTACAATTAATGGCTAATAATGGAAAAAGCTCACTCAGAACAACAATATTATTAGAATATTAGATTTAACTAAATCAAATACATAGTTTTCACGATTTTTTTATTTGAATTAAGATAAAATACTAAAAAAGTATGATCAAGTGGGTACTGTTCTAATGTACCATGTGCTGTGTGGATCACTATTATATATAGGAGTGTAAAATTTGAATCCAATGATAGATATCATTGCACATGTTCACCCATTTGAGTGGGCAAAAAAATTATAAATTTTTAGTTCAACTAATATAGCATATTTACATTTATATGTGAAAATAACATTACATTTTAGAATTTTTTTATTTTGAACCCTCCCCCCTAAAATTTTACCTACAGATATGATTTGTTAGCCTAGGATATATTTTCCAGTGGGTAATGAAAATGGTGGTTTATGTTTTAATGACCTGAATACTCCACAATTGAATTTAAGTTCTTTTATAATTATTGTAAGCAAACTTATAGAAAATCTTGTATTCAATTTTCAACTCTTAGCTACTTATACAAAACTTTTTTTTTAATTTTAACTACAAAACGATTTGCAAATATTTATAATTTCGACAATTTTTTGTCAATATTCGAATTTCAAACGTTAATAATATTTTTCCTATAATGATACTTCGAGTTTTCTTTATAGTTATTTGAAGGAAAACTTATGCAAAACTAAGTGTTTGAATCTTTTAACCTAAATACAAGTAATTTTATGAATTTTCAACTACAAAATTACTTGAAATTTTTAGCATTTTTAACATATTTTGTAAATTTGAACCTTAGAGGATTATAAAAAAGAATTGTGATTTTTTTAACTACAATAAGAACAACTTATAAGACACCTTGTATTAAACTTTCAAGTTTTTTTGGGCAACCAACTTTTTTTTATCTACACTTTTCGACAAATTACTTAAAAAAATCGAAAATTTTAGTCGTCTATGAATAGCTCAAAAACCTAGTATAATTTGAAAATTTAACTGTATATAGAGTATTCACTGTGGTCAGTGGTTCATTTTTTGTGTTAAAGGCGTTAAAGCTATATAAAAAACCTTTTTTTTTAAAACTGTTGGAAAATGTTTATCTTTGACCACTATAATGCACTATGGATATTCTGATATTCACTTTTCCATCGGAAACTTCCCCTGAAGTTTGAAATTGAAGCATTATTTAAATAAATTATGCTGTACACACTCACAAAAAAAAAAAAATACACTCACCATTGTAAAATCAATACATTCATTACTACGTTCAGAATCTAAAAAGTATTCAAAATAAATTACTAAAGTTAGTGTAAACCGAGGGACAATTGTATCACTTACTAATGAGTAGTAATGACCTATATTAGTATATATATCAGGTAGATTATAATCAATAATATATATACTCTATTGAATCAAAAAATTATTTAAAATATAAGTATGGCAATTTTAAATATTGACACTAGAATTTGGCGAAATTCATAAAGAAATAATTAATAAAGCGAATGAGTCTATAATGATAGTTAATAATAATTTATACCATAACATTCTAAAACCAGTCGGCATAAACTCAAAAAGTAATAACAATATTATATGATAAAATTATATACTATTATAATAAATGCGATGTTTTATGCAAACATTGATTCAACCCACTGTACTACCTAATAACAGTATGAATAATAATAAATTATAAACAAATATACTTTGTAATATGGCTTGACAGACTGCTTTCGTCCAAAATTGCTTTTTGCTTATAATGATAATATATCATTGGATTAAAATTTAACACATCCATTACAGTGGCTCACTCAATGATGACATACACTTGAAATCTACTATACCGGTACAGTGGTTTGCCCAATTTTATTTTTTAAACATACTTAATTCTTTGTTTGTCATCTGTATACTATTTTAATTTTAGACTTAATGTAGCAATGAATGTACAAATATTACAATAATATATGTTTTTATTTTTTTTATATTTATTTAAAAAATGTTTTCCAATCATCAATTGTTTAAGATGTTTCTTCTACTAATTTGCATCTAGTTATACTTTTATGGAAGTTACCATTTGAATTTCTCAATATTTTTTAATATAATAAAGAAAAGAACAATTGTGGTCAAGTGGATAACGCTCTGCTGTACATTAGGTATCAAGTGGACCTCGGATATAGAGTAGTAGGTCACTATAATGGATGTGTTAAATTTGAATTCAAGGATAGGTATCATTGAATATGGAAAACGATTCTTAACGGAGATGATTGATCAGCCTAGAATATATTTTCCACTGGGTACGGAAAAAGTGGTTTATCTTTTAATGAACTGAATATTTCAAAATTAAATCATGTACAGAAAATGCCAATTTAAACAACTGATGTATTTTTCAAGTTTCTACAACTAGTAATTTTAACTATTACAAAAATCTAAAATTATTTAATAGTAAATAGATATTTTACTCTTGAATTTTGGATTTCGTAAACATTTAAACATAAGATAAAATTGTTTTAATTTGCCAACGATCAACTTCTTTTATAGTTATTGTAAACCAAATGTATGGAATATCTTGTATTAAATTTTCAACTTTTATCTACTTATGCAAAAAATTTTATAAATTATAACTACAAAATAATTTTCAAATGATTTTGACAAATTGTTGTCAATATTTGAACTTCAAACGCTAATAAAAAAAAATTATGCCTATGTATTCTTTCTTATAATTTTTGGAACACTATATAAGATTAACTTAATAGAAACCTTGTATTAAATTTAAAAGTTTTTTTGTCAAAATTTTTTTTCAAAATTATTTTAGAAATGACACTTCCAAAAAAAAAAGTACTTAAAAAATTTGAAAATTGCAGTTGTCTATAAATAGCTCAAAAAAAGCCAAAATATTTTGAAAATCCTACTGTATATAGGTAACACTAATATAAATATTTAGCAAAAATGTCATGTATTAATTTTTGAGTTACAACTATATAAAAAAATTTACTTTGTCAAAAACTAGTTTTGCGTTAAAATTCTCGTTTTCCGTCACTTTTTTTTTTTGTTTTTCCCAAGTTTTTTGAAAACTACTTGAAAATTTTTACTTTTTACCTCTATAATGCGCCAAGGATATTCACTTAGCCACCGGAAACTATTCTTGAAGTTTTAAATATAATTATTATTATAAGTTATGGTTTACACACACAAAAATACACATTATTGTAAAATCAATACATTCATCATTTTGTTCAGAACCTAAAAAAAAATAAATCAACCTATTGTTGAATAGTGATAATAAAATAAATATTGACATAAATAGTACTATAGCAGTATAAAAATTATATTATAAAATTTAATATACACTATAATTTATGAGATCTTCATTAAAATATATACATAAAATGTATATATTTTATATATAATATAGTTAGATGTATGTGTATGTGTGTAAGTGCCTGTATTTATAACATTAAAAAAACCTGTAAGGGTTGATCATTTTTAATATCAGACCATATATGGTATCGGGTTTCTATAAATCAACGAAAAAAGTTTCATATATTCATTTATTTGTTTATTTTTTTAAATTATTGCAATATTTCATTACTCTAATAATGAAGGTAATTCCCAAAAGTACTTATTTTGTATAGCAATTTGACTCCGGTTGTCTTGTTAAGAACATTAGATGAAAAAATATCTTTACATTTTATAGATCTACTTGTAATACCTACATATATAATATATATATTATAATAAATATTTATGTTTTTTACTGTGACTTGAGCTGAGTACCTATCTAATTTAATATAATATTATTCTTGATAATACAATAGCTGATAGTAATACTATTTTATAATTATATTTGACTTTAAAATATGCTTTAAAGAATTAAACAGTACTATTCTATAGTGCTATAGTGTATATACTTAAACTATATTCGTGTTATACTTACACTATAGTGTAGTAAAATTATAAGTAAGTATTACTTAGGACTTTCTGGTAATACAGATACTTTTGAGACATTAGATCACGTATAACTCTATGATATTACTTAATTATCGTTAATATTTATTGTTTATTACATTAATATATAATAATAACTTCATATAATTTAGGAAGAAGAGATGCATTAATGTAGAAATTTTTATTTTAAAATTATTCATAAATATTTTTTAAAACCACTAAAAGTTTTCAAAATTTAAAAATTGTGGTTTACATGCTATGTATGTATAGACTCAATGAAATATCAAATACTGGATCTAGGTATTTCAAATTAGAACTTGTAAATATTTTAATTTTTATATTATTTAATATTATTGAATAATTTAACAAGCAAATTATAAAAGTAATTATTTAATTTACTGTCGGCCAATGGTCTAAATGTCGTTGCAGTTGTTACGAATAAAATAATGTATGCCACGAAATAATTGTATTCTTCATACTTACTTTATTTCAAAATGTAAAATATAGTACAAAATGTATAAATACATATTAATATAGTTTATACTTGGAATAATGTTTTCTTTTATATATACACAAATATTTTTTGTAGTAAAAAGTTTTGTATTTGTTTTTAATAATTCCAAAGAATTAATTCAAAAATATTATTATTATTTTTTTTTATTTTTAATGATACTAATTTATTAGATAAACTTAATTTTTTTTTTTTAAATTTCTACATATAATTGTATTGTATATTATTATTATAATAAATGTATACAATATGTTTTTAAAAATATATTTTCTCATATTTTTAAGTTTTTAATTTTTCAATAACAGTCAAAACGATATTTTAAAATTTTTTTTATAAACTTTCATTAATAAACATCGAATTTTGAACATTTAATGTTGTGAGAAGAGGAATATATTGATAGTTGGCATATTATAGTAGTTTGCACAAGATAATATCTCTGCCTGAACTTAAAATTATTTTCCAAATAATAATACTAGCTATTTTCAAGGTTTTATTATTTATTTACATGAGTTATATGATGACATTAAAACAAATCTAATGAGTAAATTAGTTTTAAATTTATTAAAATCCTATGACATCGTTTGTATATTAAACAGCTACATAACATATTATATTACGTAGTTACCTATAGTATATAGACAATAATATATACATAATATTATATTAATATGGTATCGTATGGTGAAATGTGTGAATTTTGTCTATTGATTATTCACCTAAGTACATTAGTACACATTCTTCAATATGTATATTTCACTTTATTATTTCATTTTGCAGTATGGATCATTCTTTTCTGTTAAATAAATAATAACATTTTCACAAATATTTTCTAATGCTTTAAAACAACTCATATTGTTAAGTCGTATACTCAATTTACTTTAAACAATTTAAAAGATGGCTATTGTTTTATTTCTTTTATATTCTACACTCTATAACGTTAATAAAGATTGTAGTTGCTATGTTATAGGTAAAACTAATATGCTATAATAAGTAAATATATATTATATGTATACTGTATATATACATTTAAAAATGTCATATGTTAAAATAGAACGTAGTTATTTAATTTTAAATAGTATGCAACCATATTATGAGTGGATGCATACTACACGTGTAGGTATGTATTAATTATATATTCCTCCAGACCAAGTTATCTACATGCATAAAACATAGTTTTACAACTTAAGTTCACTACTATTACATTTTGTATCAAATTAAAAATAAGATTTGCCAGCTAAACACTATCTATATCCATAGATAACAAAGTCTAAGCTACACAGTTCATAATTGTACATAACACGATAGACGTAATTAAGAAATAATAATAATAATAAAGTGATACATATATTATAATACAAAGTATACTATAAGTGGTAACTACTAATTAAAAGTGGATATTATTAAAAGTGATAATTGCAAATAATATTATAATAGGTGAAATTAGTTCTTATAAAACCATGTTTACAACTGCGTTGGAGTGGTTAGGTTAAGTATAATATGTGTAGATAGGATTAGAATGAACTACATGGAAATTTTTAGTCAAAGGACATGATATATGTTAATAATTTTTTTTTTTAATTTAGGGGTCTCTTTTAGTAATAATATGATCAACGAACTACGGAGTAAAGACTAGCATAAATATTTTAAAACTCTGGTGTTTTATATATCGTATTATAACACTTTTCATGATAATTGGAAAAAAAAAGTTTTTTACGGAGAAAATCTAGTTTTCTTATTTGGGTTTTAATTCTAGAATGAATAATCAAAGATACTTGAAATTATTGATTAATATATTTTATATTAGTATATTTGATTTAATTTTTAAAATACGTTTTTTTGAGCTATAATTATCATATTATAGACATTTGACATTTTCGATTTTGATGTTATTTTGTAATAGTATTAAACTAAACAGAAAAAATATTCAAAAAGATAATTTATGTAAATTTATTCTTATCGGGAAAACGAGTGTTTACATTTAAAAGAATTATTTGTATATTATTATATTTATTTATTTAATACCTATGAACTATTACGTTAATTTTACCATTTTACCTAACCTTATGAGACCATATGTTTTATTGTTTTATTGTCATCTAATAATGACTATTTAATCGTTTTAAATATATTTTGGTGTAGGTATCCATTTTTTTATGTTCATTTCATATTTTATTATGATTAAATAACTAATAAAAGTAGATTATTATTATTACCAACTCTACTCAAATACGTAGTATGTAATAAGAAATGTATAATTTATTTATGCTTAGGTATAATATAGCAGTTATATTCAATTATTATGTTTTTTATTTCAACAAAATATATTCGTGTCTTTTTATTGAAGCTTGGTTTTAGTTATAATATTTATTTTCAATGTTTTTATATCATTTCAAGTACATCCAACATTAAATTTATTTTTTTTTTCAACTTTTATATTTTTTTCGAGCTGTTCTTTTTTGCAATGCAAAAATATAGTCATAATATTCGCGGTGAGTCTTAATATAATATTCCTGATTTCCCACTGAAATTTTACTATTAACAAAATTGGTTTATTATTTATAAATATTTTTTTATGGATGTAAATTCCAACTAATTAATACCTGTTTAACAAAATTACAGAAAATTAAAATTTATTACCTACTTATATTTTTATTTATGAGGCGATTATTACGTTTTGTTTAATAATTATTAATAAAAAAACTAAAAATATAGTTTTCAGTTAAATTATAATATTATTTCATAATTTATAATACCAATGATGGTTGTTGTTATGTCTGCTTAGTTTCTCATTATCTGCAATTTTATTCGATACTATACGGATTATGTACATAATATCGTACGTATCAACTGTCAATGTAACAATATTGTAGATGTGAAGATGAAATGATTATTATTAGTAATAAGTAGCATAACTAGTAAAATTTAAACTTACTTGAGTGGGATTGAGCGTATATAAACATTATATAACACTCCTGACCGTTTCCTGAAGTCCTGAACCACCCTGATCCTAAGTTCACCACTGGACACGAGATTGATTATTATTTGTAGATAATTAATAGAAAATATAATTACCTACTATACTATATTAGGTTTTGTTTCTAAGCTATTTTTTTAAATGACAACAGTTTACGAAATTCAAATAATTTATAGTTGTGTATTTGTTAGGCGATAGTTTAATATTATTTTATAATCATAATCAATAATATCAAATGATAATTTGAGTCATTATTAAATGATATAGCCTCTTTTTAACTTGCTATTATAAGTAGAATATTAAATTCTATTTCATATAATCAACTCTTCACAATTCAGAATAATAATTATCCCATTTCTATCAAATGTACACTTTAAAAGCTCGTATAATTATTAATTGCACTAGAAATCGAATTACCGATAATTGGAAATTACAAGAAATTCAAAAACAATATTATCACTGTAATGTGTAAACAATAAAACACCATTTAAACGGTTGTCACAATTTTGCTTTACCTCTTGTAATACTGCAAATACGACTCTTTCATTTTGCTTTTACATTTAGAATTGTGGAAAACAGAAAATCTCTTCTATAGTCGAAATAATTGAAATAAATCAGTTCACCATTGGTTGTTCAGTTTTTATATACTTCGGTTGTAATAAATGTTGACAGGTTTATGGCTAAGTCACTTGTCGCATTTTAATTTGTAGAGTTATTTGTTCTTTTATTGACCCAAATTTTGATTTCAATGCTAGTTATATTTATGAAAGTTAAAATTACACTGACAAAAAAAATTAATTTTTCATTTTATTAATACAAATCATTTGTAATTAAAATATCAAAAGAAAAGTTACCTAGAAATATATTATATTTTGTTGGTGTATAATACAAATATTATTTCATTTTTATTATATTTATCGACAGTCAGTAGGTATACATTTAACGACTTAAATGCCATTTCACTTTATAGTTTATATTCTAACTGTTTATTTTCATAATACTATCTTACATTCCTGCCTAGTATACATTGTATATTATAATATTATATACAATGTACAATACACATTATTGCCTGTACATTTTATATTGATTTAAACCACACTGCAAAAAAATTTTCAAAATATTTACAATATAACTTAAATAAATATAACGCTGCTATAGAATATAGATACAATGGTATGTACTTTAGTGGTGTAAATTTTAATAATATTTGTGTATCGTGTACAGTGCATGTACATGTGTTTAGGTGGACATATTAAATGTAACTAGATTTATAGCTGTCGATTTGTCGTTATCAGAAATTTAAGTATTAATTTTATTATATTTAATATTATTCACGTAATAAATACGCGGGTGATTTCAAGTGTAAGATTTACGTACATTATCGTATGACATGATTAAAGGACAATCTGACGTCAATCGCCGTTGTCAGACAGGAGAATACAGAAAACAGAGGATACGAAGTACCTATTATTTAGGTACAAACTACAAAGAGATTTTAATATCTATTATAGTTTATATATTATGTGTCATTATAATTATGTGAACGAGGGGAATGATAGAGAATATAGAAATAGATACTTAGCGACAACCCTATATTTTTGGTCGTTTCTTTCATAAAAGTCTGTACGTCATCAATTTCCTAGTATACAGTATCTATATAACAACAATTTTCTGAATCGTCACTAAGTGGGTGACAATGCTACGACGGGTTGATAAAAATATTATTGTAGGTAATTGATCTATACCGGAGGCCTTATTTATAAATATTTAATAGAAAAGGGGTGTGCACTATACAAATATACAATAAATTGGTTATAAACATATTTTTTTAGAACCATGTAGGTATAAAAATACATCCAAACATACCTTATATGACATATTATTATTTTAAACAAAACAAACATCATACCATTAATTCTAATTTATTTGGAGTCACACTAAATTCGTTAGTTACTTATCTATATTAAAATGTTTGCAATACCTATGGGCAGTAATGCTAGATTAGAACGTATACTACTCCATTCTGTTTAATTATTTCACTAAAATAGTATAATATTGTATGAATACAAAAAAAATGTTTTTACAATTGTTTCATAAAGTAAATAGGTCTTAAAATGTTTGATAAGGTGATCATTACGGAAGGAGGGGGTATTTAATCCCGGTTGACCCCATCTCCTATAACATAAATAAATATACTGGTATCCACAGCCTCACGTCACATGTAATATCATACACTATACTTCAACACTAATTCAAAAATCATAATTCATATTTAAATAATATAATATTATAATTTATGAATGTTTTAGTATCAAAATATTTATTACTCATTTACAAATTGTATATGCCCACGACAACAATATATCAGATCCCAAAACTATCCTAGTTAATAACATCGAATAATAATAATAATAATAGTGAAATCCAATTAATATAATTTATATTATTGTAATTTGGACCCTTTCCGTCCATTTGCGATTACGATTTAAGATATTTCCTAAGACACTATGTCATTAGCCCGATCATGTCATTGAGTCACTAAATAATCTTGATATAGATGATATCAATCATTATCCAGTAGGCATGCAAAATAACCATGAATAATATGAAAACGTTAAAAATTAAAATCAATATCTAATAAGTATAGGTATTATTTTGTATCAATATTTTCACGAAACAATAAATTGTTTAATATATTTTTATTTTTTTATTGAAACATAAGATGAATAATTACTGTAATAGTGTAATGAATATTGTGAAATAAATTTATAACTATAATACTTACCAAGACCCATCAATGTAGTTTAAGGTTTACATTACTTCGTAACAAATATGTTGTAACGTCTTATCGGGTTACCGAAACATTTTTATCTTTTTTTTAACTATAATATTATACTCGTATAAAATATTCATGCACAAACGTTTCTTAGTAGGTCGATCAGGTGATAGAATTTCATTTATATGTACATTACATTTTAGTGCAATAATTATGTTTATAATTACTTACTATTCCTACGACTGTATAAAACAATGATTAACTTAAAGGGCTAATAATATTACTAAATCATGTTAAGAAAATATAGTCATACCATATTGATTTTATTAAAACGCTTAGTGATTACAAAAAACCCGGAATTACAGCCTAATTTTATCGATTCTATATGATTTTTCTACTTGGTTAATTTCTGTGACAGACAATATATAAAACCAATTTTGGTTTGTAACTGTTAAATACATTTTATTATAATTCATTGGAATAATGCTAATAGTTTTGATAAACTCATAGAAATAATATTGAAATCCCATTAAAAAAATGTTAATGTTGTGTACATTTTAACTTTAACGGACATTTGAGCTTTATTAAAAGAACAATACATTTTTCGTTAAATAGTGACTAGGACTAGCTGATAACTATTACTCACATTTCAGACAAACGTTTCATTCGGATGCATCCCACAATATTCTCAAAATTTTTTTTTTTTTTTTTGGTTCAAATATAAATAACTTAAGTATCTTTCACAAAAGTGAACCTTGTTATTCTCAACTAGCCGTGTCATATCGTTTGGTGTATTCAATACGCAGGTAACATAATGCTTGTAAGTATAGTAATAATTTACCAACAGGCAACAAGTTGCATATTATATTCGACGCTATACTAAAATATACGACATGGTGAGTTGTGAACACAGCTGTATTGCTGGCGTGCTGTACGCCTAATTAAACGTGGTCCCCTGGTTTAATTGTAACGATATGCTATTTCGTTTAAACCGTTTAAACGTTACAGATAGAACCACTAAAAAGTATAATTAAATTAAATTAAACAACGCCCAGGTTTATTTCCGTATCATTAACATAATGTGTCGTGACGTTCACCATAATATTTTATTTTTATTGCGAGTAGATACCTATAGGTACCTATATAATTTCGTATTATAATGTCTAACGATAAAAAAATATTTTGCTACTGTATTTGTTATTGTTGAGGGATGTAGTAGGTAAGTATTGATGGTGAGCACTCGTTTTTCTTTGGAATTCCCGAGAGGTCAGATTACCTTTATAATAATATGTACGTTGGAGTCGGCACTCACATTAATATTATTGATATTATTATTACCAATCATATTCTTTACCAACCACAAAGACCTGCAATCTTACTAGTCAGTCCCTGAAAGTCAGTTACGTCTACAGAAATTCTTGTGTCTGTAATGAAAAACGTTTATTCAGCTTTCATAATTAATATTTTAACTATAGTTTATACGGTCATGATACGGCGGTAACTTACTCGGAAAATTAGAAAAATAAACTTGAACGTTAACGATGGACACGCGCGACGGTCAAACGTCAAAATTTTATCAGCTCATGTATCTAAAATCACTCAATAGTATTAGTTCAAAGATCATTTATTTTTGAAAATCAACTTATAGCAAATATCAAATGATTGTAATCGTAATTCTTAATATAATGTAACGATTTTTTTTCTGCGTAAACACTGTATTCTTCACGCAATAGCCGTTGACACGAAGGTAAACGATTATACTCGTGTATTCTTAACTTTCAGCCACAAACATATCAAATAAAACATTCAAAGTGTGTCTGATCGAAAAATATTCCTAACCCTAATGATTTTGTTTTAATAAGCTTTTTAGTTCTCTCCAGGCATGAATTCAGGTTCATTAAGTATTCGAACAAAAATATGTGTGATGCTACTATTCACATTTAGATATTTATACTCTACAGTAATATTCTAATTTAATCACATACGTAGGGCTTTTGGTTGTGATGTAAAATTACTCGATTGACTGGAAATTTATTTGCACAAATATTGTTTATGTATAAAAATAGCTTTCAAAATTGTAATATATATTTTCATAGAACGTAAAAAATGTAATGTATTTATTATGAATAATGCGCGGTAGTGAGACATTTTTGGAAACAGTTTCTGAAAATAATATACACTATACGGTATTGTAATTTGCTATGGTATACAGAATTTACGAGATGTATACGTAAGTTTATAATATCTAACCCTTAAGTTTCAATGTTATATCAATTTTTTCACTACAGTGGATAAAATACAATAATGTGCCATCTCGTGGTTTCCATATTGTTATGTTAGTCTATTGCTGTGATTTTGACTATTGAGATTTACTGTAGACATTGACTTATTTCGCTAATGCTTATTTTTGTTGTTATGGTTTTGACAACATATAACAACAGGTCTACAACTATTATATTCAATCATAACAAATAGCGACCTTAATATAGTTTATTTCTTGCTGGACAGTGACGTCATTACATTAGGTACATATCATTACATTTACATAAGTACCTTTTCAATAGGAGCGATTCATCAGTGAAAAATGTTACGAAAACGGAGAAAATAAATAATAATAATAAAAAATTGTTACTATAGTTACCGAAAATAAAATAATACTCGTAATAATAGTTTACGTAACAGGCCATTATTTATAATAATTGATAACTCCTTTGTTTATTAAGTTAGAGAAACTATCAAATACCATAAACTTTCTCCGCAATGAGCTCTCCAATTAAAAAAAAAAATCATAATGATTGGTTCAGTAGTTTCCGAGAACATAGGTCTCAAAGGTTTACATTGATTTTAATTTTCACATTTATATTTATAGATATGTATACGATATAATATGCATATTTTTTTTTAAAACTAAAAATTATGATTTTATAACGCATTCGTTATATTTCCTATTTTAATGTATACCTTCTATTATTTATTTTTGTTTAGAGATACGACCAGTAGCAAATTAAATTATAACTATTTCGAATTTTCGCATGTAAAAGTTAATTAAATATTCTATAATCAAATTCGTATTTAATTTGCGATGACAATCATGAAAATATTTTGTTTTTAATTTGTATTCGATAATAATAATATTATAACAATAATTGTATGATTTATGAGCGGAAACTCCATTAAACTGATTGCTCATCGAAACTAGATGTTATTTTAATCGAATCCGAGATTCATATTTTAGTGGATTTTAATAGAGTGGGTTAGTTATCTGATTTTAATTAACTCGGAACTGTACATAATTAAAATAGTTTTTAATAGCTTATCCTTCGTACTCGTACATAATACCTACATAGGTTTCATCGTTCGTGTACAATGTACATGTTTACTAAATCGATTTTTTTTTCATTTAACGCTGGATATTATTATTATTACTACAATTTTTTTTTATTTCTATCTTATCAGAGTAATATCATAAGAACCATTTTTGTAAATCTAAAAAAATCAATTTACCCTTTGTTCCTCTTTTTTTTATCATCGTTTATGAGCCAATAACCAACTACCAATCAGTCAATAAATCACAAACGTTACTTGAAAAATACATTTGTTTTATTCACTTGTATCAAGATTTCAAGATAATAATATTTATTTCTGTTGGTACGTAACCCATCTGTTTTTTTTTTTTATTATCCAAGTCCCGTCATTCTTAACTATACGAGTCGTAACTTTGCATATTAATTACTGCCAATTAAAAAAAACGCGTACCTATATATTTTTATTTTCATACTGTTTAAAATAAAATAATGAGGTAGATACAACACTTTGGTAATTAGTATTATGTTAACACTTTAAACACTTAAATAGCATACAATTATTATTATACAAACTAACTGATTAATGTATCATTGATTTATTTTTCTACGTTATATACTCGTTATAGTGTTTTTATTATATTATATTATTTCAAATATTTTTAATAAGAAATTCTTGTATGATCCGGTTCATGTTTAGAACTATTTTGAGATTTTAAAATAAATATTAATATTTTTTTTTTATAGATGAAAATACAATAATTATAAAAAATAAAAACATATAGGTACCTATAAAGAACATGTTCAAATGTTCCATGTGCAAAGTTTTTGGGACGATGTATTCTATTTTTCTATAAATACGTTACATAATATTATTATGTTTTGAACTTTTTTTCTCTATATTTGTATTTTAATTTTTGTTTATATGAAATTGAAAGCTAAAAACACAAATTTAAAATTAATTTTTGCTCTTTAACGTTAAATTAAAATGTTATTTGTAATATATTCAATATTCATGTATTACTATATCTCCCGTAATATTTTTTTTCGTATTTTACCTTCTGAAAAATATAATATATTTCCATTTTATACGATGATGGATAAAATAAAAATATTTTCGGGAGTAAAATAAGTAATAAATAATTTATATATTAGAACTATTGAGTTGGAAGTGATAAATCTGTTATAAATAATATTATTATATATTCCTTGTTTTTTTCTGTCTGAGCTGTCCAATGGGTAATGAAAAAAAAAACATCTTGGTCAGTTGGTTCACTCAGTATACATTTTAACGTATCTTATGTAGTTGACATATTATGTATTATTTATTCATTAATTTTTTAAGCTTAAAATACAAATTCAATTATTTTTATATCTATAATATAAATGTGAAAATTAAAACCAATGTAAACCTTTGAGGCCTATGTTCTCGGAAACTACTGAACCAATCATTATGATTTTTTTTTTAATTGGAGAGCTCATTGCGGAGAAAGTTTATGGTATTTGATAGTTTCTCTAACTTAATAAACAAAGGAGTTATCAATTATTATAAATAATGGCCTGTTATGTAAACTATTATTACGAGTATTATTTTATTTTCGGTAACTATAGTAACAATTTTTTATTATTATTATTTATTTTCCCCGTTTTCGTAACATTTTTCACTGATGAATCGCTCCTATTGAGAAGGTACTTATGTAAATGTAATGATATGTAATGTAATGACGTCACTGTCCAGCAAGAAATAAACTATATTAAGGTCGCTATTAGTTATGATTGAATATAATAGTTGTAGACCTGTTGTTATATGTTGTCAAAACCATAACAACAAAAATAAGAATTAGCAAAATAAGTCAATTTCCACAGTAAATCTCAATAGTCAAAATCACAGCAATAGTCTAACATAACAATATGAAAACCACGAGACATTACCTACTACATTAACTATTGTATTTTATCCACGTTAGAAAAAAAAATTGATTTAACTTTGAAACTTAAGGGTTAGATGTTGTCAACTTACGTCCATATCTTGCGGGACCCGCAATCCACCTGTGGTGGATTGCCTACTTCACCGATACTCAACCTGTGGTACGAGTACCACGAGTGGTACGTAGCAAGCTCATAGGTGGTACGCGAAGAAAATGTCTCTTTATAAAAAACATATACGTATTATACATTATCAATAACCAAAAAAAAAAAAAAAAAGCAAAAAAAATGGTCAGGTTAAAAATTAAAATTTTCAAACTGTGTAGGTGGTACGTGAATACCAAAATGTTGAGAACCACTGGCCTATATGATTATTTACTGCTTGCATAATCAACTTGACAACGCCAAGCAGAATGACTATAATATTATTACTTGACTAACTAACCGACTGATAAACGTAGAGTCTGAACAATGATAGATCGGTGCTTGCAATTTACACGGTACATTCGTAAAATCGCACCACAAATTTAGTTTGCAAGCAGAAAGCATTTTACAAAATTCGCAGTTTAAAGTGGTTACTAAACAAGTTTTTTGAGAATCAAAATGGTCAATGAAAATTTCTTAGTGAATCATATTATAGAATTGGAATTTTTAACGAGCAAATAAGTGCACAAGGGGTTAGCTAGTAAATATAATTTTCCAAAATTTAAAGAAGCTAAATAAACGTAGGAATTGTTTATTTTTCTTTAATTTCAAATTATAAGTACTTATATTTTGATTCATTAGTCATTACCTATATAATTAATCACACCATTTCTAAGTTTAGATGATTAATTAATGATTTAAATTAAAATAATTGTTTAAAATCCACTTAAGTACAGCCAGTTTTCATCAATAAAATAATAATAAAAAGTCGACCCTTATATTATTTCCGAACGTGAACAGTTTAAAACTTCCTTCAATACAGCGTTGTAGCTATTTTGCCTATATGATTCGCCATGTTACAAATAATAATGATAAAATATAGTTTCTCTACAACAATGAATTTATGTCACCATTGGCATACACTTGAAGTGTGTTAAAAAGAAAAGGTTTATCCTTAGTTTTTTATTACAATAAAACAATGGTTATTTTAAAAACATCAACTATAATTTTTTTATAGTGTGTTCTGTTTTGCGAAATAATTTTCCTATTTTTCAAAATAATAACCGTTTTGTATCCCAATTCAAAATAATCAACCTATAATTTTATTGACTCACTTATATACAACTGCAATAAGTGTTAGAAATCTAATAATTTTTTAATATCTAAAGGTCAATGCTATAATAGATATTGATGTTCGACATATAATATATCATTACAATCCTTAGGTATACAATTTATTTATAATTGCACATGACGGATCACGGATACCATCAAGTACAAATAATGATAAATCTATATGCTATAATAATTAATAACTATAGTAAATACTATTTTATTATAGCTAATATTGTTTAGTGGCTATTCGCACGTCAATATCATTATTGATTAACTAAAAAAATGTAAAATAGGAAAAATAGCAAGAACAAACCTAACCTACACGTGGTTACACGGGTAAATGTTTACAGTGCAGTATAATTTAATCAATTATATTTTTTTTACATTTTTTTCATGTTACTAAAATTATTTTCTTGCATCGAAATAGTTCTCTTTAAAAATTCTATTTGGCCACTTAGAACAGTGTGATGCGTATTTTTAGAATTTATTTAATTCCATTATATAACATTTCAAAACAATTAATACGAAGTTTCAGGAAAAGAGTGTATGTCAGGGTGGAGCATATGGAAGTGATAGAGAAAATAAAACAATCACGGTCTGAACCATCTAGAGTTTATAATCGTATTTCCAATGCAGTAGTTAATCATTATCATTGCTTTTAAATTAATAGCACAAACGTATCACACCCAACCTAATAAGTCATAACATTATTCTGATACCTACCTATCAGAATTATTTTATTTACTCTTGTAAAAATAATGGTTTTGTAATCGATTAATGTATAAATTCTCTCAATATTGATATTGATTTCAAAATTTCATAAAATAAATATACATAATTTATACATAGGTTCTATAATATTATATTAAACATATTTTGACAAACCTAACTAAACTACAAATATTTTATTATGAATAAAATTAATATTTTATGATTATTATCATTTTTAATTTTGCTATACTTACGTAGTATATAATTTTTCAAGTAGGTATTACTGTATTTAAAATAAAATTGGTAATAATAATATTTATATAGAAATATTGTCAAACTACCTATAAAGTGAACGTTTTCACAGCGAGTACATTATAATTATTATTATTTATTTTATTTTGACCTTATCTTATCATGATCTCGTCAAAAACGGATTTCTCAAATTTTCAAACACCTTAAGGGAAAACAAACTATTGTTGAAACAATTTTAGTAATTATCATTTCATTATTCTCTTCATCTACTCTCATTGCCACTCACTCTCTCTCACACACGCTCACTATTGTGGTTCAAAGAAACCTTTGTCGACGTGTTGATTTTGATAAACAATAATGGTTTTAGAACAACAAAACCTACATAGCTAGGTCGTCTCATCACCTGCAAACTTGCTTTGTTACGTCTCTCTTACCGATATCGATTTTTGACAAATATTACTGGCGACCTTTGGTTGTAAGAGTTGTGGAGTTAACCCCTCAGTATGGCGAATATCATCGTATAGTAAGGTGCTGCTCGTCGAGACCAAAATACCGTTATTTAATTATCTGTTTGACGTCGTGGAATACGCGTGCACAAAGGCTGTGTAGGGTATGATATATATATTTGTACATCTATAGTACCTATAATAATAATATAGTACATAAACTGTATTTAAGATGGCTGCACCTGTTTAAGACAACCCTGAATGTACGATAAACGGCAAAGGAATTAATCCTACTGGAATACTCGATGTTTAGTTTCGCTTTGTCGTTGAAAGCGTATATATATATATATATATATATTCATAAAGAGATGCCGGATGTATATGATTATACAATATAATAGGTGGACTTCCCGGGTGGAAGATCCAAGGGGCTAGTATGTCATACAATAAGCGAATCTCGATTCCTTCCCATACATGCCTGCTCGTTAGAAGGCATACCGGGTTCCTCTCTTGATGTTTGCAGATAAACCCACACATTTACCCATACCCAATTCCTTCCCAAAATAAATTTTATTCACATGACCCCAATATATATTATGTATTGAATTTTAATACAAATTCAAGCTATACTACTTATGCCAAAATAAATAGGTACATCTGTTAAAATAAAAGAAGGAACAAATGTAAAAACAAAATACTACCGGCAGAAAATTAAAATTAGTATACAAGAAGTGAATTATAAAGATTAAAATTTGTGAACTTTGTATCGCACGAAAACACGCTGTTTTAATATAACTTTAATAACTATATGACAAAAATACGTGATGGCTTAAAAAATGGTGATATGACGCCAATTCAGAAATAAACTGGTATTAATTTTTACATCATTTACATTATCATACATTTTTAAATGTACCTTGGATAACGCTTAACGAACTGGATGCTTAGTTTATTAGTTAAAGTGTTTGTATTTTACAAATACAAAAATAAAGTGATGAGGAGAAAGTGGTTATATATAAGAGTAATAGATTATGAATTTTAACCACAACTGAAATTTATTTTTGGCTATGACACTGGATTGTATTCTTTTTTCGTCTTCACCAAAGTATGCTCAGTCCACTTTTAACAAGATCGGTTAGGAAATATTTACTACCTATATATATTATATTGGTTATGCTGTGTAGTTATTGTAATACTACAATACCATATTATATTATACGATATACCTACGTAGTACGTATATATAATAGATTCAGGAAAGCGAGCTACTTACTCCTAAATTGTTTACACTTTATCAAAGTATAAATCTCGTTTTCGGACGAAATGTAATTTGCAAAGTCTAGACAATTTGACAACAGAACTCAAAAGGTAAACATTTTATGTACCTACCTACTTATCTAAAACATGTTAACATAGTATGGTGAAAATTATCTTCAATAACTTAATGGCTATTTATATTATTACCTAGCTGTGCATCTTTAATGATAATCTTTTCTTTTCTTTGACATATAATTAGTAATCAATAGCTCAGCCGTCGTCAAATTATTTATACTAAAAGCGAACGTAAATAACTAAAAAATCATTATAATATGGGGAATACAATTTTTAATTTTTTAAATGCAAATGAGTCATCAATAAGGAAATATAAAATCACTGAGAATAATTGATTCAGTGAGTTTATTAGGAACAATATTATTAAACGTTGACTTAAACCGTACAGTATAAATAAGAATGTGACTGAATTTAAAACCTGTATTAAATTTACTGATGAGTAAGTACTAATAGTAATAATACAACCGTCAACCGTATTTATTTTTTAAATTCGATTGGATGATACAATTTTTGTGTTAGTTTTATAATCGATATAACTTCATATGCAATATGAGTGACCAATTCCCATTAATTTAGTATTCGTCATCAAAGTTATTACAGCTCAATTAATGTATCAATATACAATATTATGGCAATAATAAAATATATCTAAAATAATATTTTATTAATATCTTGTACAATGTATACATATTATTTACTGTGTTTTTTTTCTAATTTTTAATTTCAGAATATACTGTTTTATTACGACTACGAAAGCTGTAATAAGCCGTCCGGAGTAATATTGTTGGAGGGCAGTTACTGCTCGAAATTAGATTTTTCTAGCGGTACGTCGAAAGTCACTGGGAAAATTCACCCGGAAAATGAGGTTAACTATATGTGATTTATTTATTTTTTTATTATTATCAAAAGACCATAGCTTACTCACAATTTGTGATTTGTGATTTTCCCAGCACTGTTTTGTCATTTCATACAACCATCCTCAAATGCGGCAGTACGAGTTCCGCGCTTCGTCAGATACGGCTTGCAAGACTTGGGTGAACGCTTTGAAGCAAGCCAGGTATACAGTTACTTTTACTTGCTTATAATACATTAATACAGTGGCGTTATTTGGAGGGGATTGTAAGGTGGACATTTTTCTATGTCAGATTTTTCCCAAGCAGATTTACCAGTTTTTGGTGATAAGACCTTCCTAGTATTATAATATTGGGGAAATGTAACTCATACTCATGAGGAATTAAATTTTCAAATATTTTGATTTGGCCAAAAGAATTTTATCAATATTTATAATAAACAAATATTTCAAATCCCTATAAAAAGCCTTAAAATTAAATGTTGTAAAGATAATGCCAATTTAAATAATTTATGAAAATTTCAAGCATTTATTATAGTTACACTATATACAATTTTCTTGCAAATTCTCATTCAACTACATAACAAATTTCATAATCTCGTTATAACGCATATCACTGTATATTCATGTAGGTATATTATTATACAGACAAGGGGTGGCCAAACTTTTTTTTGGTCACGATCTACTAAAATATACTTCAACTCTGAGGATCGACTTCCATAGAAATTTTTTTTTATTATTAAATAACTATAATTATTAAGAAACATGTAGGGTGTGTGTCCCTAAAAATAAATTCTAACATGATCGACTTTGAAATTGTCTGCGATCGACTGTTTGACCGCCCCTATTATAGATACATGGGTAGTAGGATACATTTACAATTATTTGTATGGAAGAGTAATAAAGTCAAAATAATATCATTATTACATAGAATTATATGCATAACATTTTATTTCTAAAGCTATACTTTTTTTTATTCTAATACCAGTATCAACTATTAGCACAGTATAAATTCTAAAAACAAAACAACCACTTTTTAATGTATCCATTATTTCTAAAGTACCTTTAACATAATTTAAGATTTTTACATATCCTGCAGTTACTGATTATAATAGTTTTGTTTGGTATAAGTTTTAAATTTATTTAGTTTAATATAAAATTACATCACTGCGAAGTAGCTGGAATTATATTTTATTTAGACATCCCACATTTTTTCTAAAAAACTGTACAAAAATTATACTTATCAAGTGTATATTTTATATATAATATATAAAATACTGTAAGAAAGTAATTATATTGAGATGAAAATGTATGTAACTGTGTATTAGGGCATGAAAGAAGCTAATGGTTGTTTTTTTCAATTATACTATGGGCTGGTTTAAACTTGTCCGCCCTCTATCAAAAATTAATGACGTCATTGTACTTATATCATGTTAATCATGTTATAAAGACCGAAGCATATTACTTTACGAGTATATTCATATAATATCGTCAATTTTCATAATTTTAGTTTCAATAAATTGCTGCTACAAAAAGAAGAGCTCGAACAACGGCACTTGCATTTGCTACAGGTCGTCGAGAGTGAAATGACTGCAAAATGGCAATACGCCCAACAGGTCGATGAATCGGCTTCAGAAATCAAGAAACTACGTGCAGAAGTAAAACATAATATTACAAACAAATTATTATTCCCCTGTAGTTTGTACATAGTGACGTTCCCAGCGTAATGATTGCATCTCCATTTCATTTTACCGGTACAGTTAAAAATGTAAAATATCAATATTAATTTTTTTGAATTTAAACGTTTCATAACACGTCACATTATTGATTTTAGCATAATTTATTTCTCTATATAAGTTCATTATAAAGATTCTAACCATAATATAAAATATAAATCGACAAAATTTTGAAAGTTGTTGGTTTTCCTAAGTACAGTATACTATTTATAATTTCACGTAAATTCGGGCTTTTTGTACTCGTATCGTAGCAAACCGTGCAACTAGATAATTTTGCTCAAATGAACGGTGGAATTGAATTTGTGTAGATATAAGTGCATAACGTATTAAATTTGTGTTATTATTAGAACGTGAGTAATAATTTGACTGCTGTAGTATTTCTTTAAAACTGTTTACAGTTGCCACGAAAACAAAAAAAAAAATAGTATCAAAATTATCCCTCAAAGCTTGAGAGTAAAACACTACCAATATTAATGTTCAAATCGTGTAAAACTAACGAGTTTAAAATGTTTAAGCCTATGTTATAATATTATTCAGAATAGGCATTGACTGCACATGTTATATGATACTTATAACTTGAATCCGTTTCTATGATGTATATCTTCAAATGACAATGATATAAAAACCCCGTTCAATTTGTTTTAAAAACTTTTATTATTGTTCTAAATGTTAACAATGGTGAAAGTGTTCAAAATCACTAAATAATATCCAATATGCATCTATACACATTTCAAACGTAATACAGACTTTAAATGCTATTCGAGTATATTATTAGGTAAGCCTCCAGTATATATAACCTTATATAATTTGCTGTTCGTCGTTCATCGAGTAACATTTTGAAAAACTAAAATAATACAAAAACAAATTGCTAAAATGTCATACATCGGCTTATAGTTGACCTACACTAAAATGCCGATCAAATTATTATACATACCTAATAATATAATATTTTAGTTGTATTAAATCGACATCTCGCGATGTAACTGATTCTTTCACCTGTACGTCCCTGAATGTATAAAAGTTATAGTCAGCAGTCAGATATTAAAATATCACTGGACACCGTACCTTTTGGGGTGCCGTTTTTATAATAGGTGTTAACATTAAAGAAGGAGCTGCGACCGTTAACATCATACGGAGGGTCGAGCACTGGATCGTTCGACGGTGGGACGACGGGCTCGTACTCGCGAAGACAATCCAAAGACAGCTTTATATTCTCGGACCCGACTACTTTCAACGTCCAGGACTCGATCGAAATGCGCAAGATCAAGAAAGTGCAAAGTTTCTTCAGAGGATGGTTGTGCAGAAGACGATGGAAACAAATAGTCGAACAGTACATCAAAAGTCCTCACGCCGAAAGTATGCGTAAAAGAAACAGGTGTGTGCTGCATTAACTAAATTTATTATAATATTAAATAAATCCCTCTATAATTATAAATACCATACCTAATCAAAATAAATATAGAAACGAGATTCTGGTATAAATATAATATAAATTTATTGCAAAATTATACCAACCCACTCCTCGAAAATACCAACTAATTTCATTCAAACGTCACATTGATTAGTAGGTATTGATTATTATTGAAACACTGTTTAATATTTCATTAGATGCATTACATTTGTTGTGCCCTACATTATATAGTTATCAACATATTAAATTACTATTTATTCAACGGTTTGCGGTCAATAATGTACACTTTACATTAATAAATGCTATCCAATATTTGGATATAATATTATTAAATTATAATTATAAAACAACAGTTTTATTTTTTCAAACTTTACTGTGACCACCTCTGCTACTTTTTCTTTTTTATAATCCAAAGTAATTTGATATAGTTTAATACAATTATTCTATTGATTTCATAATTTTAATTATATTTGACCATTATAATAGTCTAATATCGAAATAAGTACAAGAAAAAGCTTACCTTTTAAGTATTTCAGTTTTTGGATAGGGATTTCAATTTTTTTTTTCTATAAAAATAATATTATTAAGAACACATTTTTTAGTGCTTTTTACAATTACCTACTTTACTAGGTAAACCAATAATGAGCTGTTAAATGATGATATTTTATTGTTTAAAAGGTTTTTGTAACATTATACGATTATAAATATTGTTTCAAATTACAAAAAGTTTATTACTAAAGTATAATAAACTATAAATATTTGGAATTATTCAGAAAATTCTAGATAAAACACTCTAAAAAAAAAAAATAATACAACATAGGTATCTCCGAAAATGTATTGTCTTTTGTTTTTATACTCAACTGTCAAATCAAATTAAATATGTACTACAATGTGGTGTGCATTATTTTTATTATTGAGCAATATCGATCGAAAGAATATTATAATGTTATATTAAAACTTATATGAATATGATATATTTAGGTCTACAGTTTATCCCTAAATCGTTCAACCGTGTGACTAAAAAACATCGTAGGTAGACATACAAAATATATTATTTTGATGCACAATACAAGACGGTGGCAAATGGCGGTAAACTTTATTTTTAACGTGATCGTTGTCTAAGCAAAATACACATTTTGCATGATAGTCATATAATTTATGCAAACACATGTTTACTCTTACATAATCGTCACAACTATTTCAAGTAGTGTGTTTTTTTTACTTTATACATACCGTGTTATCGTGTACCGGTTTAAAACTAACACAACATTAAGTTACAATACAATAACAACAATAACAACATAATATTATTATAGTCGCTTATCATTGTTGTACACACGACGTGGTTTACTGTATTTATGACACTGATGATGATGATGATGATGATGATAACTATGATGTTAATAATAATGATATAATCGAGTGCTTGAAGTTACATAATTATTATGCATTTATGCTCGTTTATAATTTTAATAATTTTAATTTTTTTTTTTCATTTTAAAATTGTCATCAGCCTGGTTTTTCGCATGGTCGAAGCCGAGGAAGAGTACGTTAGCCAGCTGGAAGTGCTGGTCACGTGTTTCCTGCGCCCTTTGCGGATGGCAGCCAGCTCAAAAAAGCCGCCGTGCTCTCACGAAGACATAAGTTCGATATTCCTGAATAGCGAAACGGTACTGTTTCTTCACCAGATATTCTACAAGGGGCTAACAACCAGAATGGAAAATTGGCCCACTCTAATCCTAAGTGAGTTTTATGTAAATCTAGAAATATTTAGCACGTTTATACATAAAGTATATTACATCGATGCGGGTGACGAATACTGACGACTGAGAAGCGTAACGACTTTGTTCGATGTAGCTTATTATTGCTTTTTCCATCACCGTGCGAATGTCACATATACTATATACCTGTGTATATATACCTGAATAATCCATTACTGTAATTATTAGTGATTACTAATTTTTCATAATTTTTTTTCTTTTTATATATTTTTATTTTTATTATTATTATTATTATTATTATTTAAGATTAAAGCGTTCTAGTTCTTTTTGCGAAAATATCGAGTAGTGAGCTTTTACCGTCAATTATTGTTTCGTTTTAATACTCTCATGGCATCCAGCAACTATATTCACCAACGTTTTGTCTCCTTCATAATAATATTTAATTGATTCATTATTTAAACCACTTGTGCGTTTTAATATTTAACTCTAAAATTTCGATTAACAGGCTGCTATAATATGCTATACAATCGTAAAGGGTGGTATGTTGACGATGACCTCAATGAGGAAAAAAAACTATGACTAGATTGTGTTATCGATAATTTTACACGTACATACCTACCGATTTTCTTACATCCAAACACTAATAATAGTTACCTACTCGTTTTTTCCACTGCTGTATTCCCAATATTATTCAATTACGTTAACACACCTTCAGTAACATTGGTTTCTTGTTTCACAAAAACAATAGCATCCCGTAAAGTTTTTTTTGTTCCATCTTGATATTAATTTTTTCTCTTAGATTGGAAAAATATAGTAGGACTTCAGCGGCATCAAGTGGCAGTCACCATAGAAACAAACGCCTTTGCTGTATTCGCTTTGGTCTCCAGTAATCACTAAAAACTTTTCCGCACAAAACTTTACTCGGCCAAAATAAATTTGGCAAACGTATTACTTCTATCTCTTTCCCAGTCCATCTCTTCCTTATTTTCATTTATTTTCACTACAGAGTTATTTTCACGTTCTCTAACGAAATAATAATGTTTTATACTCGCTTCTATTACTGCTAGAATCAACTGAGATAATATTACATTATAAGGTCACTTGCGCGTGTGAGTGGAATGCTACATTTCATTTATTGATTCGTTGAACATTCCCAAAACCCGTAATACTATAAAATTAAAGATAGTCCGTGGCATATACTTTAGACGTTTTAAAACTTAGAAAACTAAATTATACAGTACGGTCGACTGTCGGTATAACTATATCTAAACTCATCTCAACTGCCGTTAAAATTTGTTTCAATTCCCGCGAGCTTTAAGTTTATATAGTACCGAAATTCGAATGCGGTATTTTATTATGATGTTAAACTTAACTACAAGAATCATACGATTTTTATTTTTATTATATTTTTAGGTGATCTCTTTGACATACTACTGCCCATGCTGACAATCTACCAGGAATATGTAAGAAATCATCATTACAGTTTACAAGTTTTGACCGAATGCAAACAAAACCCTGCGTTTGTTAACCTTTTGGAACGATTGGAAAACAAACCAGCATGTCATGCACGATCATTAGAAAACTTCCTAATAGTACCAATGCATCAGGTAAAACTTATGATTGGTGTAAAATATTATAATATTGTTATTTACGCATAGTATAATTAATGTCAGTTAAATCTTAGTTAATACGTTTAAAAACTAAATCAACGCAAAAACTACAACGAAATGACATTATATATATATCAATAAGAGTATTTTTATTTTATAAGCTTACGTTTTTATAGGTAAATTATTGATTTTTAGATTTTGAGCGACAAATGTATTGATTTTACATGATGTTTATGTGTGTGTGTGTTTTCAAAAATTTGAGTGGTTTTGAATATAAAATTGTATCTAGTTTGTACTTTAAAGAGGTCAAACATAATTTTTTTTTTACTTTTATAATTTAAATTTATTATTATTATTATTAATAGGTACTTATTTTTATAATCGAGAATAATAAACAAAAAAATTAAGAAAAATATGGAATTTTTACTCAAATTCAATATCGGATAACAATGATAAGTGTTTTTCATTGGTCGCAATTTTTTTTATAAACATTTGAAATTCAAATTTTTTTGCGAATATTCACAAGTAATTTTGTAGTAAAAAATTTATAAACATTTTAGTATTTATGACCAAGGTTAAAATATTCAACACAAAGTTTTCGATACCTTTTGATACAAATAACAATAAAGAAAACTCTAGCGTCATTATAGGGAAAAATATTATGAGCTTCTGAATTTTTAATTTTTACGAAATCGCGTAGCGATAACGATTTATCCTCAAACGATTTTCAATAGGTATTTTTTATTATTTAATATTTATAAAGTATAAGTCGTAGATAGTCAGATAGACATTGTTAGTTTTTTTTTTTTATATAATTAATATCGAAAACATTTTTTTTTAGCCAAGTCAAAAATACTTTAAAACTTAATACAATGTTCCTCATGAGTCGGTCTAATATTCATTCAAAAGTTGTAAGAATATACATAATACATATAGGCACATTTTTTTTTATTAGCGTTTGAAGTTCAAATATTGACAAAATTTGTCAAAAACATGAATATTTGCAAATTATTTTATTGTTGAAAATTTAAAAAAATTTTGTATAAGTAGCTTAGAGTTAAAAATGTAATACAATATTAATACTAACATTTTCCAAAAATTTAGCTTACAATAACTATAAAGAAGTTGAGCGTTATCCAAGTAAAAAAATGTTAGCATAAGTTTATTTTACGCGTAAAATATTACAAATTATACTACTTATTCTAGGCTGACAAATCATCTCCGTTTAAATCGTTTTTTCGTATAAACTATGATACCTATCATAAGATTCAAATTTATATTGTGACCTACTCTATGTCTGAGGTCCATTCGATAGATGAATACCGAATGTACAGCAGAGCGTAATCTAACCCACTTGACTACCTTTTTTTTTTTTTTTAATTATATTTTCATAACTAAATTTCAACAAATAATATAATAATAATATATTAATACTCATACATGTTATGCAATTATTGTTTTATGTTTATAAACACATTACATATAGACGTAAACATAATATAATGACCTATATAAATACGTTCAATGTATGTCTACGTATTTCCGTTCAATAAATAACAACAAACAATAAAATTTCATAGTACAAATACATATTATATAACAATATGTTCCTTCACACAATAATTTCACACCAAAATCAAACCAATAACAACAACATAACATATTATCTTAAAATACATACTCACAAGTGTCTAATATGATTGTATTCCATTTATAGACATTTGAAATATTCATTTTTTTTTATAAATATTGAGTTAGTTTTATTGTGATATAAAAATTATAAGAATATATAGGCAACATTTTTTTTTATTTGTGTTTGAAGTTAAAATATTGACAAAATTTGTTAAAATCATAATCATAAATATTTGAAAGTTATTTTGTAGCTAAAAATTTATAAAAAATGTTGTTTAACTGTAGGATAAATAGTTAAGAATTGAAAATGTAATGGTCTATAAGTTTAATACACCTTAAAATTAAATTATGTACAGACAATTCAAATTTAAAGAACTACTGGTGTATGTATTTCGAGTTTCTAGTAATTTTTAGACTATGAAAATTTTTTAAATTATTTCACAGTAAATTGTTATTTACCGCTTGAATTTTTAATTTCCTAAAAATTTAAACCTTAGAGAAAATTTTTTTAATTCACCACCGCTCAACTTCTTTTATAATTATTGAAAGCGAAACTTATGAAAATCTTGTATTAAATTTTCAATTCTTAGCTACCTACTTATAAATTTTTTACTATAAAACAATTGCGATTTTTGATTTTTTTCTAACTGCAATAACCTATAAGAAAATTTTTTAAAATTTTCAAGTTTTTTGGTCATTTAAAATTTTTATATTGACATTTCAAAAAAAAAAAAAATACTTAGAAAAATCGAAAGTATCAATTGTTTATAAATAGCTCAAAAAATCGCGAATATTTGTAAAATATTACACAATATTTTGTATTTAAATATTTAATAAAAAAAAAATATTTATTTACTTTTCTTTATGTATCTACGTTTTGAACATTTGATACAAGATTTTTCATAAATAGTTCATTCTGAAACCATAAAATCTAAAAAAATATATAGGTACGGGCAATTACTTTTTATAGACATTTAATGTTCCAATTTGGACGAAATTACTTATTTAAATAAATAACAATATGTTAGGTAATTATTTTGTTATAATTTAAAAACATTATTCGTGGGTACTTGAACTTTTGTGTATTTTATATTATTAACAATTTTACTATACGCAATAGCATTTTTTTTTATTTTAAAACATATTGGTACTATGAATGTATTTTTACTGTTTTATGGTATTTACAGAAAAATGTTATTACATTTTGAGTTATATAAGTTGATATAATATGGTATACAGATATGCATAGTGTATAATACTGTATATATTATTATACTTATTATATTATATTAATAGTATAATAAAAATACGAAAAATACTACTCTTTTTTAATATAAAAAAACGACTTGAATTCAAGTTCAATATATCTATTACAGTTATCTCTTTCAATAGGAATCAAGAAGTCGTAATACTACACTCGCGACTTATTGACAGTAGATAGATTTCTAAGTTGTTTGTTGGTTAAAACCCATTTAAATTCGAACAATAAAACATAATATAGGTACAGGCAATATGAATAACAATATACATAAAACATAGTATAACAAAATTGATTTCATAAAAATATGAAATAGGTAAAAATTAATCAAAAATACTTAAAAGCTGCTGTGACAGGATAGATGGTTAAAAATAAGGAGGAAAGAGAACCAATGGCTATTATGGTTACTATATTACTATTATGGTCACCGGTAATCTATATTCACGTTACCACAGCCGGTCCTGGGTGATATAGATACAGTGTTGGGCAGACGGTTGATGGCGCGTGACGATCTTGACCGACTAATGGTGAAGAACTGACTACAAGATCCTAATCAGCTATACATATATGGAGGCAAATGACACACCGTCAAGTCAGTGCATACGAATATAGCAAACGTCTCCTCCTTATTGTCCTCAATCGTGGGTTCGTGTAGTTAGTCTACAATTTCTGTGATTAAGCGATTAGTAATATAAGAATTAAAAAAATTAATATATTTTCTAATAATTTAAATATTATGATATAAATACATATTATTGCACAATATATACGAAGGACATTTTATATATCGCCAAGGCGTTATAAGAATCGCAAAAATGTTATAAGTTGCCCGTTACATGTTTACTGAATTAATAATTATATATAATGTATATAGGCATAAAGTATCAACAAATTATAAATTATTTAAAAGTCAACCTTATGTCGTTTGATTTTTTTTCCTTTACAGATTCCTAGATACATAATAACTCTTCATGAGATATTAGCACATACACCTCATGATCACGTGGAAAGAAAAAGTTTGCAAACAGCATGTCAAAAATTAGAAGACTTGAGCAGACAAATTCATGACGAAGTTAGCGAAACTGAAAATTTACGAAAAAATCTTTCCATCGAACGAATGATTATAGAAGGCTGTGATATTCTACTGGACGTCAATCAAATATTTGTCAGACAGGGTACTCTGGTACAAATGCCAATAGCTAGAAAAAAGAGCAGGATACCTCATTTCAAAACTGAAAAAGAAGCAATAAGACAATGCTTTCTATTTACAAACCATATGATAATTACAACTAGGTGAGTTCATAGCTTATACTTTAGGTTATAGGCGCGTGGAATTATTAATAGGCACACATGTTTGAACATATTAATTTGTTTTAGAACAACTAGTGGAAAATTACATTTGGCTCCTGAAGTTGGAAAAATATCTTTAGCGGATTGTCGTTTAATAGAGGACCCTAATGATAAAGAGGACGATAATAATAATCCAGGAGAATTAGAAATTCCAGATGGAAACAACGAAGGTATGTGAAATATATTTTAATCAAAGATATTTATGACAGTGAAGTTTTTTTTTTCAAAAGCTGACGATTCAGCGGGTACAAGTCATTCAAGTGATGTTGAGAATAGCGATTGTGAAGGCTTAAAATGTTCATCTAGCCCAAGTCCAAGTCCAAGTCCAAAACCACAAAATTATGATTTTCAACTTTGTGTTGATTGCAAATCGTCTACTCCTATTGCGGTTCATTTGTATGCACCTTCTTTACAAGAAAAAACCGCGTGGGTCAGTGATATTAGTCAAGTAAGTACTGATAACCTTAAGATTAGTAATTAAATACTACTAGGTACTAATAATAGTAATTACAATTTTAATATTATTATTTATTCTATGAATATTAGTGTATTGAAAACTTAAGATTTGACGCGATGCTTCGAAACTCAATGTCAGATACATCTTCTGTGACAATGCCGAATTCAATGCGTGATCCAAAGCTTTTTAAAGATGACAAGGATATAAAATTTAGTAAATACTACAATTCTTGTAGGGTGCGTCAAATTTTCGATTTAAGAAAAATAATTTTTTTATGCAAAATTGCCTTTTATATTTAGATTCCGCGTATTCACCATGCTACAAAAGAAAAACTTATATCTAGACTCGTGGATCTGAGATTTTTATCAATAGATTTTCTAAATACATTTCTCCTTACGTATAGAGTTTTTACTGATGGAGTAACTATCTTGGAAGCGTTAAAAAAGGTGTTTTATAACAACGAAGTTGACGCTTATGAAAATATCGGTCAACCTATGAATAACACGTAAATCAATATTATATAATTATATTATTAAGTGAGAATCAAGTATTTTATTTTATTATTCCTTTTAGATCATTAGATCGGAGTGAATTACATAACAATCATCATCTCACCACGGGGGATAGAGACAGAAGACCCAGTGTTATTTCATCAAACCGAAAGAATAGTGCCGCCAGTTCTGTATCCGGTATCCATTCTATTAAAAACGCTCACAGGAGCGTTCTATGGTACTTACGTGTTTAACATATATTTTATTGTAATTTACAGGTTACGGATCAGAGGTCAGTGATCGAGATAGAAGTTCCAGTGTAGATTATTGTCCGCGAGGAAGAAAATACAGTTTTCGAAAATGTAATAAAACAAATAAAAGTATTATTGTTACAGTTATTTTATTTAAATGATGCTTTATAGTGGAAGAAGAAGAAAGAAAAAATAAAGTAAAAATGTCAGAAGAATATAGTTCAACGACTAGTTTATACCAGCAACCTTCACCAGGACGAAAAGTCAGCATACTAATTGAAGACACCGGTGACAATTGTCATTTAGCCCCTCCTTCTATGGTTAAAGCAACTTCATCGTCTAGTAATGAGACTCTGACTGGAGGTTAGAATTAAGCATGGTGTAGTTTTCTTTCTTTAAATGTTTGCTTTTTTTTAGATAACCAACCAACAGTAGTTGCAACATCTCCATGTAGCAATAATAGTAGTTCAACCTTAGTAGCTGCGACTTCTAACTGTGAGAAAAGTATTAATGACAATAAAATCAGTAGTTTTCCAAAAGTATCTACACCAGAACGTAAAATACAATCACCTTCAAAAGGTTTCCCCATTCACCATGGACATGCGATCAAATTTGGGTCCATAATATCAGATGCAGCTAAAGAACTCGTAGAAAAGTAATGTAATTTTACTTGAAGTAAACAGAAGTATAACAATTATTTTTATAGATTCCATTCAGAAAAGCATTTTTCCACTCCACAACCACGTAGAAGAAGTTGGTTCAACCACGATTGTACTTCGAATATAAGGAAAAAGAGTGTAGGACTTTGTGAGGACGATATGGGCGGCACTGATGAAAACGGATGGCTCAGTAACTTGCATAGTGCGTCATCGTCGAGATCAGCTTCACTAGCAAATTCTAGTATTGCACAGGTATTTCTTTTTTCTGGTACATTTATAAAACAAAAGTCAAAACTAAACATAATAGTTTGGATTTCTGTAGTATTTCTCTAGAAGGAAATCGTTTGCATGCGCTGGTGATGCTGATGGCTGTTACAGTGGAAACATATCACAGAGAGCTAGCATGCAACACGATAGCCCTCCACTGTCTAGTCGAGTTGGTGTTGTAATAACGTCATCGAGACAATCAAAAAGAAGGTAAATCATAAATATGAGTTGATATTCAACTCATATCGCCGTTTATTTGTTGTTTGTTATTTTGAAAAGCGTGGGACCAAATTATCACTTAGGAACTATAGAAAAATTGACTAAATAAAATGGGTCCTGCGCTCAAAACATGTATACAAACCCACAGCTGTAAGACGGTTCTCATATGTTTACACGTGTTTTGTTTTATTTTTGTGTTCAGAACTGGAAGGCCGGAGTTTTGGTAAGTGCTGTGGATATGCACAATGTGAGAGGTCTGACATTTGAAAAATCGGCATAGCTAAAGGGGTTTTTATTCAGTTTTATTTTTGATTTCATATTTCTGCATGAACCTATCACTTACGGACTACATATTATACTATTTTGCTGCTCTTTGACAACTTTAAAAGCTAATATTGTTATAATACTTAGTACTCTCCCACACTGTACAGAACATTTGGTTTTAGCACATAATGAACCAAATAGTATTTATAAAGGGTCTTCGATATTTTAGAATGATTTAAGAAGGAAAATAATATATGCATGGACTCTGACTAGCAGTTAGCTAAAATGTTTGACCACACATCCTAGTAGTGATAATATATTTAAAGTTCTGAAGCTAATACTATACTATACTTAGTTATCCCAATTGGTCTCACAGCCACCAGAACCATTTAGTTATAACTGCTCATCCTTCTGCTGTGTAATGGCCAATATAAAGCCATCCAATCCAGATTAATAGAAAGTAGAGTTTAACTTTTAAAGAATGTAAACAATATTATTGCCGTATAAATAGTTTGAATTTGTTGCTGACAAAATAGAGAACACCTGCGACTCCTGGGAATGTTTCCGTGCACGTGTTATTCATTCAAGTATCATATTGAATCGATTCTATTCCCTTTGCCTCGCAATCGAGACATATGCACATTTCAATCAGTATATACTCTTCTTTTTATTATTATTATTTTGTTTTATTTTTCTTAAATCAATAATCCGATCAAAATAAAGTTCTTCAGCGCCTATAAACATTAACATTTTCGATTCAGTGTTAATTAAAAGCTCAACACAAGTGTTTCTAGACGAACAAGTATAGTTTTACTATACTAAAAGTTACAATAACACACATGTGTTCTTTTATTCAAAGGAGCAGCACGTCTACTGCTGCTGCAGCGTTTGCTATTGCAACGTCAGCTTCAAGTAATCCTCGAGAACTCTCTCCATTGCATGATCAAAGATGTTGTTCAGTAGAACGAAAAAGAAAAGAGTCTGTAATGTCCACAGCAGCTACGATGCGGGTGTTAAATGTTTTGAAACATTGGATATCAAAACACCCACAAGTACCATATAAAAATTTTAATCACTAAGATTAGTTTACTAATAAAATTAACATAATTTTTAGGACTTTGAAAATGAAACACGCCTTAAGAACATGACTATAGACTTTTTGGAAGATATACTCTTCAGTCCTAATCTTTTACCAGCTGAGCACAAAATAGCTGGTCAATTACTTAGATTACTCACAATGGACGAAACAAGAAAACCAACTGTTGATCTAAACTTACTGTTGACTCCGTCTCAGGTATATTACTTATAATAATAAATAAATTTAATTTTTTTAAATTATTTACTAAAGCAATTACCATAATAATTTTAATACTGAATCATTTATAACTCAACGACCCATATATCTGTTCGAAAAATACCATTTTTTTTTTTTTTTTTGTAAAAGAAAATATAATTGTAAATAATTTAATCAATTTTATACTCGTATAATAAATATTAGGGATAAGCAACTGGCGGCCCCATAGTCTGTTATCTGACCCGTGCTCCATTTTCAAATTACGTATTATTTATATTTAATTTTATTACTTTTAATAACCTTTTTTTATATTCACTGTTAATTTAAATTATAAACAAAATAAATGCTAATTAAAATGTATATTTTTAATGACCTTTTTATTTGCTTTTATGCTCTGGCCCGTTAGATTTTAATTTTCTAAAAATTGGCCCTCTAGTAACTTTGAGTTAGCCCAATATACCCTGATATTATATAATATAAGTATAACGATTAACAATATATTAATCATGGCTTATTTATTATTTTTATTTTTTTATTAATATTTAGCCATGATATTAATATTCTCTATTATACTGTGATAACGTACCTACATATTATTAGTATTTAGTATATTACTGTATTTAATTTTATATTATAAAAAATATTGATAATATTTATTAGCTATAGGTACTCAATTAAATAAACTTTATCATAAAATCAATTATTTAACTACAGATTAAAATAAATATTGTTTGATATAAATATATAAAAATTATTATACAAAAACCATAAACTAATTTAATAACATTTTTAGTATAAATTACTTAATATTATTATTATACATTCATTAACTGTAATTGAATTTTCAGATTCCTAGTTCTGAAAATATTGACACATTGTCTGCATTAGAAATTGCTGAACAAATGACTTATATTGATCATCAAATATTTATAAGAATCCAAAGCCAGTGAGTACAATCTTACTATGATAATTCTAACTAAACGTTGGTTGTCTTTATCTTTTATATAGATACCTACTCATTAATCATTACTCATTAATTACTTATAAAACCATTTGACGCATTCCACTTTTTGTAGTTAAACTATTTAAATTGCATATGATTGTATGAATGACTTATTAAAAAATGTATTATAAAAGTATTTTTCTGATACTCAATATACAATTTATTATAAATTATCAAAATGATTATCAAACATCAACATTTACAATATTTAAATTTAGTTTTAAACAGCTATAACCTTATACCATACCTAATAATTATAACTCTTTGAATTTTTATTAATTGATTAAATTAATTTTTAACTATAAAATAATTACGAGAATCAATAGTACCTTCAATGTTTTAATTAATGTTAAAAATCCAGAATATATAGTCACGTATAGTAATAGATTAAAATCTTAGTAATTAATTTGATATGTCATTATTATTATTTCTATCTTTAGGCATTTGGCTATATAATAAAAAAATATACGAAAAATGGATTTGCTATGTTTTTGACAGAAATAAGTTACTTATAATAGTATAACTGACAGAGACTACACAGAGAACAAATTATTTTTCCGATATCCTCACATAACTATTTACTTGTAATATTTACTATGTCATATGTTTTGTATTTTACAACTTTATTTTAATATTCACAGTCCTGTTAAAATAGATGGAATTATACTTTACATAATTATAATTTTACAAACTATAATTTAAATTGTTTTAATTGCAAATAAATCGAGTAAAAGTTAATGTACTTGATAAGAATCATCAATGGCCAAAAAATAAGAGCATAAAAATTAATGGATTAAAATTTTAGATAAATACACTGTATGCGATATGCCGCGTGTACCATGATAAATTTAATATATGTATAGTTATTCTTTATTCCATCACAAAAAGTGTATTTATTTAGTATTATTGCGTCATGCAGATAAAAACTCTACTTACAAATAATTTCAGTATAATAATTATCAGCTTTTAAAACAGAAATCTGAATTACGATTATTTGTATTTTCAAAAAGTTGAAATAAAAATACTAATTTTTATTTATTTATTTATTTATTTTTGTACACTTTTCTTTTTAGGACTAGTGTTTGCATTATTTCTAATATGTTTTTAACCTATACAATAATCTATAATGCTAATCATTCGCACATTTTGAGAGGTCTAGAGAAGAATAAACTTTTGTTTACTATATTTATAATCAAAAAACTATTTCTAGCAACAATCTTTAACTCCACCACTAATCAATCAATGGAAAATAATAACATCATAAAAATCAGACATAGAAAAATTAAATTACACCATAACCAAAGTACACTTTTATGCTATTTATATGATAAAATATATAATACCTATATATTTATTTGTATGATGAATAACAACGAATATTATTTTTAATTGATTCAAATCTTATGTCGTATATTGATATAGGATATATATATACATATTATTATATTTGACAATACAGTGGTCGGCACTCGGCCGCTTATTATAATCACGGACCACGGTTAATGTTATCAATTTTTATTATTATCGAAAGACAAAAAGTGTAAGTACGGCCCGGATGTTTAGTGTATACGTCTTACTTATTATAATATGTGTAAATTATAATATCCGCTATTGTAATTAGTACGCTGCATAATGTTATCAGTTTGAGGTCATAATATTATTAACATTATGTGCGAGTATATTTAATACTCAATAGTCAATATATGTATATAATACAAAGTTTTTGTTTAAGTGCTCATAATAAAGATAAAAATGTCTATATAATATAATATATGACATATATTTACGTTTCGTTGTCAGCCAGTATCGCGTTTGCATAAATCTGAGTGAAAAACGAAAAAGAATTTTTGGAAAGAATTTTGTATACCTACATATTTAAAGTATAAATAAATAATAGTTATGTGTGTATTAGATTTGATGCAGCAACATTACATTTATTTTTTTGCTTATTTATTTTAAAGTATATTTTATTATTTTTTAACTTTCATTTAGTGTTATCAATCGGTTATGTCCCGTACCAAAGTGATTACAGGACCAGTATCCTGCCATTCTCAAGACCATCTGATATTTTAGTTATACAACGAGTATAAAAACAAAAATCATTCATACAAAAATTATTAAAACAACGCAGATCGAACAGTCAAAGGTCTACATACACTTCGCCGGAGTATTGCTATCTAACTTTAAGCAACATATTATAGTAGCAATAACATATCTTCACCAATAATAATAATATGGTAGTGATCATTTGAGACATTCAGCTACGTAATATTATTATAAAATATAATGCATTAATGAATTTCGCATATATTTTAAATGTATTTATGTTTATTCACACAATCTGACAAATCGTAATTATTAGACTCCAGGTGTATTTAACTTCATTAGATTTTAATAATAATTTGACATGTTTTTTTAAGGAAAATTTTAAATCATTTTTGGTCAGCAAGAAGAGACATTAAAAAAATTATTGTTAGAAATTATTATATATAGGTACCTACAACATTAATATTACTAATAAAACTAATATTTTCTAAGGGAATTTTTCGGACGTGCTTGGATGAAAGATGACAAAAATATCAAAGCGCCTCACATTATTCTAATGACCAAGAGATTCAACGAATTGTCACAGCTGGTCGCTTCGGAAATAATGCGTAAGAACAATGTGGCTGCAAGAGTGATAACAATAGAAAAGTGGGCCGCAGTAGCTGACATATCCAGATGTTTGCATAATTTTAACGGAGTCCTTCAAATATGTTCGGCTTTTACTAATAGTTCGGTGTTCCGTTTGAAGAAAACGTGGGAGAAAGTTTCGAAAGCTGTGAGTTAATACGATTATAAAATTGATATATAAATATTAAATATATTATATGTAAACAATTTGAGTATTTTACTTCGAAACAACAGTTATACATTCTAAAACTGTTAATAATTATTTTAACTTCAACGAGATATAAAATAATAATATTTACATATCATACAATAAATTGTGCAAAAATATAATCTAATATTATTCATATAATTGCTATACCTATTATACATAATCTACCGCAATGGCTATTTTTTTTTTTGATTTTCCATAGTGCACATATTTAAATTTGAGCTTATAGTTACTATCAATTCGTTCAAGGTATGGTTGCAGAATGTAATTTAGTACTGTAAAGGTGGTGCACATTAGTAATTTCGTAGTGCATAAAATGAATCGTAGTACACACAAAAATAGCCACTGACTTACCGCCAGTTCAACAAATTTGTTTACTTTTTGACTTCCTACTATTTTGACCTTTTATTTATATCTTAGATTTTATGATTTTAGTTTTTACCCATTATATAACTTGTAATTATAATTTCAAATATTTTATAGTTTGAAAATAAAATAAATATTTTATCGAATTAATTTAATTATAACTTTTAAATGAGGTTTTGAGATTATTTGTTCTGTATAGCTTGTCTTATTTTTAGACAAAACTATCAGTACAAAAACTTCAGATAATCGTCTCATCTGATGGAAGATTCAGAAACCTTCGTGAAGCTCTGCACAGATGCGATCCACCATGTATTCCATACTTGGGGATGTACCTAAGTGATCTATCGTTTTTAGAAGAAGGAACTCCTAGTTTGGCCGACGACGGTCTATTAAACTTTTCAAAATTACGTATGGTGAGTATAATATATTAAAAACATATAATTTATTTGATTGTGTTAGTTATTAAGAATATTATATATTCCATACAAAACCACGAGCTCATCCCCATCAAATTTTTTTTTTAAATTCCCTTTTTTATTTTAAAATATAAAATTAGTTAATTCTTTCGTTCAGATCGCGCACGTGGTACAGGAAATCCGCCGGTTTCAACAAACCCCGTACAAGATCGACTTCCACCCTAGGGTGGCCAACTACCTACTGGACACGTCGTTACTGATGAACGAGGACGAACTGTACACCAGGTCGCTGGAGATCGAACCCCGTCCGTCTCGGCTCAGCATAACGACGCTGTCGAACTCGCCGCACCACGGCAGCAGCAGCCAATGACGACGATTTAGCGCCAAGAGGAATCAGAGCACGTGCTTTAAGTGAATGATCGATGCGACTGACACCCACCTGTGGGCGACGGCGGCGAGCAATAGCGACTATTAAATATAATAATAATAATAAATTACAATAATTGTCTTCGATAAAATTACTGCATGTCACTGTATTAGCTGGGTATAAGTTGAACCGATGAGAATGCTGCAGAGATAGAAAGAGAATTTATTTTCTCGTTTCCAATGACAATCAGCCAATCGTTTCCCATCAGCCTATCACGGTCACAACTATTTTCTTGCCACCCCGCCGCCGTCGCTGCTGCACCTCTCGTCCGGAAGGAGTATTATTATTAATAACGTTGCCAATGGAGAGCAAATCATCAGCGAATACGCTATTATAAATTAACGTCTTTTCGGCGAGCCGTTCCGCTCAGTTTACGTGCACAAAGAGTAGATAGGTAGGTAGTAGGTACCTATTATACATTTCCGCTTGGCCCCGCTGGCACTATTATGCCAACGCTATCAGCTACTTTAATTTTTATTACGTAACATAATCGAGTGTAGTACACTTTGTGTATATTTAACGATGATCATTATCGTTGTATCATACCAAAACAATTTTTTCCGTCTTAAGCGGTTTTTTTTCTTCGAATTTTTTTAGTAATTTTGTCTTCCAGACTTTGAGAAAAACGACTGGCACTTTAATAGCGACAATACCTATATAGGCCGTTATATGTTGTATGCTAACAATATTATTGTGCCACATTGTCATTTTTACCCGAATCGTAGGATCTTTTTCTTTTTTATATATATAATATACTAGAAATGTCTTTCGTAGCTATTCATCGTACATTGTGCGATTCGAATCTCAAATGTAAATAAAAACAAAAGAAACAACACGTACAAACTAATAAGCGTTGTTTTGTTACTTGTTACTATTTCATTTACATAATCATTTTATTACCAAGTTACTTTTACTCTATATTATTTTCCACTATGTATTCTGTTATTCTATTATCTGTACTGTTCGCCCTGTGAGAATAATCATCGTTATGATGAAAATAAATAAATAAAAAAAGTTGTTACAGCTATACGATTATAAGCTATAATATATGATGATAAACGATTGTAAAGATTAATTTTATAAATATTAATATATTATGCTTATCCGTCTCGCCCCGTTGATGACATCAAAAACAAAACGCTGGACAGATGAAAAAACAAAAGTAAAAAACATTATCGTACCGAACAATCATAATATAATATTATTATTTATTAGACAGTAGAGCAATTTTCATAGGTATTTAATGTAATGAAATATAGTGTGCTACCCATCGTTTCCGTATTTCTATTTGACTTTGATTAATATACTTTGTTCCTCGTCAATCCAATGGTATAAGCTTTTTATGCCTCTGCGGGTAGGCGGTAGGGGGAAACCATACAAAACACGTCAGTACGGTAATACTTAAAGGTTTTTATGAACGGTCATATTATATACGAATCGAAATAAACGCTGTCATTCTCGCGATTTTTGTTCAGACAATTAGTAAGAAAAAGTTTCTCACCCCCTTTACGCCTCTTCTAAACGCCTTTAGATTGATTTTGATAAAATGACAGATTTTGTGTGTGTATTTTCAATTTATAAGTTTTGTTATGTATACCTATGTGGTATGGTATGTGTTTTATCGTTAAAGATAATATATAATATATATTTTGTTTTGAGATTCGTCACTTATAATAATGATTAATTTTCTCATTAACTATACGTAACTAATGAAATAAATATATGACAATTTATTTGTGTGATACGAGTTTTTTTCATATTTGCTCTTCTTTTTCTATATTATACTATCTCTCGCCATTACATTATACGTACATTATACGTATATAATGTATTTTATTTATTAAAATATGTATGTAATGTACATATACCAAGTTTTTATTACATTATATTATTGTATTTTAACTATATAAATGTACTTGATTCAGTGATTTTAATGTAAATTCATTAGTTTATTGATGTAATTTTTTTCTGAATTTGTTATTTAAATATTTATTTTCTGTACTATAGGTGTAACAATAATATTAAGTTTAAACTATGTATAACACGTTCAAACGCCATGAAAAAAAAATGTATAATATTACATTATAATATAATATAATAAATATTTATTTTTCTCATAAATGACAATCACCTATAGACGCGGTACGATATACCTACAAACATAATATATGTACTGATTTATTAGATTACGTGGTTTTAAAAAATAATTATATATAAATCATTGTTACCTATATATATTATAATAATATGTTTCAAGAAATAATATGTTTAACGAATTTTCTTACACTAACATATCGTCGGTGGAGTTTGATCTCTGTTTTAAAGGCTTAAATTGTATTATATTATAATATTTCATTATTATTATTATGATTATTATTATTATTATCATTATTGTTCTTATTATAGTATATTAGACTTAAACTTAAATGAAGCAAAATTGGAAACTTAAAAATATGGATGCATGCCAATGAATGAGGTGTTTTGATCACTGAAAAGATTAGGTTTGTATGTTTTTGTGCAATCGTACCGCCGTGCAAATCGAACGATAATATGATAATATGGATAATATGCGAGTGGAGATTTTGTTTTTACTTAGTTACTATCACAAATTTTATTTATTATTGATACTGTGATATCAAATATTTTTTTCATAATCTAACTTAAAGAGTTAGTATGTATGTGACAATGTGTGTGTGTGTGTGTACGAGAGACCGCCAATTTGTAAGTGTCTGAAGTCAAAATAGACTTTCAAATATGTGCCAAAATGCTTTTTTAATGTTGTGATTTTTCAAAAAACTTCTAATTCTATAAATATTATTATTATATAATATTATAAATACTTATAGGTGCAAGTGAAGGTTTTCACGTGAGAAAATCGACGCGTTTATTAAATGTTCAATTGTTTATTATGCGTGATACCAGTAATATAATATTATGTGTATAGTAACGTAATAATGATAATAATAATAACAATATCGATTCGTTGTAAATCTCTATCGTGTTTTCCTTTTTGTGTTCCATTTAATTATGATTAAATGCACCCATTTGGTTTATTTTTGTTTCTATAAATCTTAGTATATAATATTATTATATGTTGTTAATTATATATATATATATTATATTATAATTATTGTTGTATCGATTTCTTCGTAAATATTACGACAAAGAGTTTATGTCATTGTTCAATAAGGTATTTCGGTTGTTATTAAATTTAATGAACTATATACATTATTTTACATGTTTTTTTTTTTTTTTTTTATCCACATAACCGCACTTAAAACCTAGTTATTTAGTATAATAGATATTAAACATTTTTTTCACCGACTGCTGTTCACTTTTGATGATCATCAATAGGTCGACGGTTTTATCCTTCACTTTATTTGCTAATACGTTTATATTAACAATGAGTTGAATTGTACAATTGGTCAAATCGAAAATGGTAAAATAAGTTCATACATTTTCTACTTTTCTAGAGAGATTTATAGGTTGCAAAACCATCATTATGAGGGGAGGGGGAATTTTGTACTTTTTTATATTTCCCGAAGTTAAGGTTAAAATGTAATCAGGGGATTTTGATACTCGGTGGCAGGAACACTAGAAAAATGCCACGGATTTGACAAAAGTTGTTTGAAAACGCATTATTATAATATATTATATATTCCTGAATAGCCGAATACCAATAAAAATAGTACATCGAGACCGGTTATTTCATTAAGGTTGAATAGAAAGAATTTGATTTTGATTATGAGATGAGAAAGTCAAAATTTGAAAATATTGGGAGAGAAATGACAAATTAAAGTGAATCTGTATCAGTGTAAAATGTCTCGGGTGATACGGAAAAAATAGTTTAAAAAAAAATCCAACTAATAAAGTGTAGGTAACAGTACAAGAACACACACATTTTGAAGATTTTGTCTTGAAAACCAAGTTCGTGTTTTTAATGTTTTTATATTATATTTAATATAGGTACTTAATGTATAATGTATATTGTATATAGGTATTCGGCTATACATTAGACACTAAACAGTATTGCTATGTAATGTGATACCGTCATCACGGAAACGACCACATTAATTCGTACACGATTTTATAATACCTATGATATTGTCTATCACAAGTCGTATCAATAAGTACCATAACATATTTGATATCTGTAATTATATTATAATTAAAGGAGGCATTTCCATAAATGTTCAAAAAAATATACCAAAAATAAAGAATTTTTCAGTAATTATTTTTCTTTTTAGAGACATTCACTGTACTTTTTACATAAATATATCTGTATAATTTCAGATATTTTAATAATTTAAAAATTTATCGTAAAGTCGTTAACCATGTCTCCGTTAAATACAGTTAATATTTTTAGAAAATACCAAAAGTAATTTTGTTTAGAATAAGAAGACTAGGTATAGTTTATTGTTATTTTTTAGTTGTTACAAAAATTGCAAATAAATACAACGGTTAATTTTCTGTATAATAATCGAAAATAAAGTAAATGTGTTTTAAGTTTATGATAAGAGATACCTACCAAGTAAATAAAATATCTTATACTTACTTTTTTTTCTCAAGTACTATTTGTTTCATCAGTTTGATTTTTGTTTTTATATATAATAAAGTTCATTTAGTTTAGGTAGTTTTAGTGAGAACCATCTAATTAATAAATATTTTTCATATACATAAGTATTAAACAAATTATTGAATGGATATTCAATGTACAGAGTATAAATGTAATATTATATTTTTGATCAAAATTTTGTTATTAAAATTATTGGAAAAATATTAATTTACATTTTTATTGCAGTTATGGCAAGAATAATAAAAAGGTTAAACGTACACTACTTAATACAAAAGTTACAAAAAAAAAAAAAAAACAAAAAAAAAATGTAACAAGCAAAAATCAAATCCAAAAACTACTGTTAACGAAAATAATGTGGAATCAAAGACACTTTTTGTATGATTTGCACATAATTGTATTTAAATAGTAAAAATGAAGAATCTTCGATTTGATGTTATTGGTGAAAATGTAATTATGGTCACATAAAGCTTGTACACAAACTAACTCAACTGTCTCATACTATGATTTGCTAATTATATCTGTGATAATTATGAGGTGGATGACAAATGATAATAATAGGTATGTAATTATTTGTTATAATCTGTTTACTAATGTTATATTTTATTTTATAATAGTATATACATACTATTTTTTTAACATTACAAAAATCAAAAAATATATTTGTTACATTTTTCCCTGACGCTACTACAATATTGTTTCTATATAGGGTACATTTGTAATATTTTTTTTCAATATTTATGTTTACTTAATATCAGGGCCGGCTTAATACGGTAGCAAAATAGACAGCCACATAGGGTGGCAGTAGTTTAAGGTTGGCAAATTTTGAATGAACAAAATCGATTTAATTACTATATTATCGAGTATACGGAAATGTTAAAATTGCTTAGGACGGTGAAAAACCTAAGGCCAGTCCTGATTAACAGCTTATGGAAACTAAGGTTTAATACTTAAATATTTTTAAAAACAACTTACTTTAATAATTGAAAGTGTTATCAAACAAAACAAATTTTAATTTGTTTCAAAAATGTTGCAGAAAAAAATAATTTCATGAAAACGGTTTCAACTATACCCGATCACCCTTACCGATATATACAACTCATTACTCAACAACTGATAGAACATTCTAAAATATATACATGTCCATTATACCCCGCAATTGAAACCTAATTTATATTATACATATATAATATTATATCACACTTATTCAGAATAAATTCTTTCTAAATGATAATTTAGTAAAAAACTTGAACATTTAAATAGCTTTATGAAGCGTAAACTCGGTTAGGTTTTCGGTTTCAATACGATTCTTTTGAATGTTTACACGTTCTCTTGAGGTGTTGGAAATTCCCGTCGTGTCGTACTTCGGGTAATTGTCTATCCGTAATTATAAAATTGTACATTTTTAAATATCATTATGTTCGGACTTCTCTCGGCGGGGGCCGACGATGTCCTGCAGCTGCTCTTGGATCTCTTGGAACGTCTTGCCCTTCGTCTCGATGGCGTACTTGTACGTGTAGAACGCACCGGAGAAATTGACGACGGTGAAAAGCAAGAACATGACATAGAACCCGTAGTGGTTGGACACGAACAGGAAAATCTTGTTGGTGACGAACGAGCTGAACGCCAACGTGATAGAAGCAATGGCCGAGCAGTGCGACCGGATGTTAACCGGAAACATCTCGCCGAGGTACACCACCGGCACGAACCCCACGCCGGCGGCGAACAAGAAGGCGAACGACAGGTGGCAAAGGTACGGTAGCCACCCGAGCCAGCCTCCACCGTCATTTTGGAAAAAGTAAAAGAACAGGGCAAACGTGAGCGTGACCACGCCCATACCCAATTCGGAGATGAACAACAGCGGTTTCCGGCCCACCCTGTCCACCAGTACGACAGCCACGGAGTTGACCACTACCATCATGATAGCAAACAGCATGACCGACTGGTGTTTGTTCAACAGCGGTGCATTGTCCGGCAATATGAGCGACGAGTAGGCCATTATGCAGCTGATGCCGCCCGCTCGCTGCGTGGCGCACGCGGCCACCACGATGGACAGCGCCCGCATATCCTTTGGGCTGCTGAACAGCTCCCGGAACGTGGCCCGGTTCTCCATCTCCTGGCGCACGTTCTCCGTCATCAGATCCAGTTCGTGGTCCACGTCGCCGCCGCCCCGGAACCACTGCAGGCACCCAGCCGCCTCGGGCCGGCGGTCGCGTTTTAGCAAGTAGTACGGCGACTCAGGCAGCCAGACGACGGCGGCGAAGAACAAGACCGGCACGACGGCGGACATGGTGTTCAACGTGCGGTACGACACCAGCGGCCCGACGATAGCCTCCACCAGGAAGCCTAAGTGCAGCTGAAAGCAGAACACGCTCCCTAAGGCCCCGCGTATCGCGGGCGACGCTATCTCGCCCAGGTACACGGGCACCACTGTGTACGACATGCCCTTGCCCATGCCGGCCAGCGCTCGGGCCATGTACAGAGCCCAGGCGGTGGGCACCCACAGTGTCAGCGCCCACGTGATTATGAACAGCGGCCCGAGCATCGCGGTGCTGGGCTTCCGGCCGAACATGTCCATCAGATTGCCGGCTATCAGCGGGCTGATCACGTTGCCCAAGTCCATGGAAGACACAATCCACGACAGCTCGTCCATGGTCGCATTGAAGTCCGTCTCGTGCTTGACAAACTTCTCCACCACCGAGCTCGGCCATCCCAGCCACATGCCACTGATGAATATCGAAAACGTCGCTGCGGGAATGTCATATCATAAATATCATTATAGTATATTATTATCGCATCGCATACCATTATTATATATTATATTATTATGTATAGAAACAGTAATGTATAAAATATTACAAAAATATAATTATTTCAACTTTCCTTTAACTTATCTACTCGTGATAAAGCCTGCTCAAAGATAAAATCGCCCTGTGTTCTCGTGTTGAAAACGTTCGATCACACATGATAATTTATAGGAGCGCCGATTATCCAATTAATATCAGTACTGATTGGGACCGAGAGGTGCGGATAATCAATGATTAAAAATATGCAATGAACGTGAATTAAAATGTTAAATATAATAATTAAAAATAAAACTAATGTGCTGTAGTATACAACGTGTAATTGTTTTACCAATCTATTTTAGTGATTTTACTACTTTTTACGAATGAAATCAATTATTTTACATATTTTGCGTAACAAAAAAAAAAAAGGTCACCTACTAAGAATCATAAAAAGTAATAAAATTACAAAAGATTATTATGTAGATTACTATTTACTATGCTAATACGGTACATATCGGAAAACACGTATTAATGTATTATATAAATAATCTAATGGGATTTATAACAAAAACTTACCGACTACGGTGACATATGTTTGTCTATACACTCCCGTATTGGACATTTTTCTTGATTTTGTTGTTAATCTGTACTAAAAATATGATCTTATCTATAAACAAATAATCGTAAAAAAAAAAATGATATTATTCATGTGCAATAAATCATTTTTTTGTAAAGTGATATGGCTACCTACGCTACACACGATATTCAATAACATAATAATTATTATGCATTAGGATTTAGTTTAATCTGCTTAAAATTTAGTGTATGTAAATATAAAAACATTTTCCTCGTTTGTACGTTCAACTTATTATAAAATAATTTTTTTATGGCAATAAAAAAAAAACAATAATCATAATAATAAAAATATCCTTATCATTATGTAGACCAATAGATTACATCTCCGCTTAGGATCGTCTTTAATCGTGTACCTACAATGATTTATCATTGAATTACAATCTAACAAATATGTATCAATACCTATCATAATATTACAGTGATCTACTCATTGAAACATATGATAGGTATGCGCAATAAGTATCCTTTAAAATTTTTTTTATCTATCATTTTAATTTAGGTAATAAAGTAAATATGTTATATAAATAATAAATCGTTACCTATATACACTTTGCATATTGCGATAAATGTTTATGGATTTTTGGTGGATTCATAACTTGCAAATACTTTGGTCTTATATAATATTTCTTTACTATCTATAACGTACTTGAAAATTATTTTAATATTATTTTAAAATATTTGTAACTATACATAAATATTTCTTTTGAAGCCAGTTTCTAAATCTGTATTAAAAAGCTTTTTCAAGTAATACATTAACATTTTACAACACTGCAGGTAGTAGGTATCATCTAAATCTATTAATCTATGTATATAGTAGACACAGCAGCTACACTGCTACAGCAGTATGCAAATGATTAGGTTAATTATTAATTGATAACAACTTCGTAATGATTTCCACTCGAAAATATTTTGATTTTTGGAAAAACAAACAGTATGAATGCTATTGCTCTTTGAGATTAATATATTTTAAAGACAATATGTGTTTAATAATATATTTAAAAAATATATATATAGTTTAAAAATATTTAGCGTACAAAAGCCTTCTTTTGTTCCTTTTTGGTTTCTTTTAGTCGCTGTAAATTGCGTCCCATTTTAAATTTTTTATGTAAATTGCAGCCCGTATATATTTTACACATACGTATATACGGCCTGGGGATATTGTTGTATATACCCACCTAAATATTTTTTTATCCATACGTAAATTACTTCTAAGGCTTTTCTATTTAAATTATTGTTAAGTTTTTGTCGATTTATTATTGGTTCCGAAGTTTATGATCTTTAAAACTATCTATACAAATATTATTATTTATTATCATTTAATTTCAAAAAACACTTAGGTACACGTTTAACTGTGAAACACACCACAGGATCAATATTTATTATAGATAATATTAATACTTATCTTTAAATTGTACAGCCAGTGCCGTAACTAGAGGTTGGCGACGTGGGCGCTTGCCAAGGGCGCAGTAATGTAAGGGGCGCGTTTGAGTTATAAAAATTTTTTTTTTTTTTTTGTAACTTGGTTTTAAGACTCGATTATTTAAAAAATATGCCATGGCAGTATTTTGATTAATACGGTAAAAATGTAATATTATTATATTTATAAAAACATTTTAGATAGGTACCTACCTACCATGAAATAAAATAAAAAGCGCCAAAATGAATTTCGCCAAGGGCGCCATGGAGGGTAGTTACGGCACTGTGTACAGCCATCCGGAAATCGGAATATCGCAGGCCACAATTTACGTACATTTTAAATATATTCGGGACGCAATTTACGTATGTTTTAAAAGTACACGACTCGCAATTTATATAGTATATATGACTATGACCTTTTTTGGGGGACGCAATTTACAGACTCCAAAAACAAGGTACTAGGGCTTAAAGGCTTGAGGGGATTAGAAATGGTGTTTTAATGTATTTGATTAACATGCTCATATTAGTATGCTCAATATAGTAATTTAGAAGTATATATTTACCATTCCAACTCACCAATTGATTTAGTGAAGTGATAGAATTCAAACAAATATAAATTGTAGTAAAGTATGGTAATCTTTTAATTTGTACTTTTTTCATATACTTTTATTAGGACATCAGTTTCCAATTTTTCAGGTATCCAAAAAAAAAAAAAATTAATCACACCTCCCTTGAATAAATGAAAAAAAAATTTGGTACGTGCATATTTTAGTTTAGGATTTAGAAGTATAAAATAGAACATTTGTTAGAATTGATCTTAAGTACAGTTGATAAAAAAAAAATCAAATTTATCACTTAACTAAATTAATTGGTACATTGTAATGAAAAAATATTTAAATTCTTATGCTACGTGTATGTTGATAATTTAACTAATGTCAACTACAGAAAATCACCGTTTCCAGTCCTCTTTAAACGATTAAAATGTTAAAAAATAAACCAGGCCAATTAGGGTTTATAGAATTGTGCATCTTCAAAAAATATATACTTGTTAGGTACTCACTTATTTTTTGTAATCATAATCCAAACTGGCTTTTCTTTATGAATATCTTGAATATGTTATAATATGTACGTCGAATGAAAATCAGTGTTTGAACAATAATAATTATTAAAATTCACCTATTAAAATTCAAACTTGTATCAGGTGCCACGGATTTTAAAATAGAGATGCTTAATTATAACGAAATTATATGAAAAATCAAGTACGCATAAATTATATCGCAATAAAATTTCTTTAGTTCGTAATATATGAACATGAAATACAATTATAACATACTAGTTTGTTCACTTAATAGGTACATAATATTTTTCCTGTACGCCTGTACAGTGTACACTGGTACATATTATACTCGTATATAACTATAAAAGTCGTATTTATTCTTAGTTTTATTCGTACAGCTAATATTTTGGTTACTTAAACACTAAATAATTTTTGATTTTCAAAACATATAAAATTTAATTTTAAAATATAATAAAATAATAATTTATAAACATAGTGTTCGGCTAAAAGAATAAAACAATAATTTTATTACTGCCGTGCAGTAAAATATACACGAGTACGTAGATACCGACGAGGCGCCGAGTCAACAATAATTGTTAAGCTAATAATGCATTAACGTAGTACACATATTTTTAATACACCTACTAAAAAATGTTTATTATCATTATTATTATTATTATTTTGATATCAGTTGAAATATAATATTTAATTATACGCGTGCGTATTTTATATGTTTTAGTAAATGTCAATGTGGTGCCTACCTATACCTATTCACTATAATATAGTTTGATATAATTATAATATATTTCGTACATTACCGATCTCTTCAAATAATAATTAAAATAATACTCATTATTTAATTAACGAAATACAAACGCACTTGAGATTGTAAAAATGTGTCATGGATCATGTATGATGCGATGAGGGCGCCGCAACTTCTTATTTTCTTTACCGACTTAAACATTAATACGATTTTGAAAATACAAGCGTTTCTAAAGAATAAATAATTTAATAATATATAATTTCTAGAATAGAAGAATCTAAAGAATAGTCAATTTTAGCTAAAAAAAAACTAACTTTAATTTTAATATATATATAGTATCTAGGTACTCAGTGCTAAAATATAGGTATTACATCGTTGATTTTGTACCTATATAAATAATACTACAATCTAATCTAACTATCTAATTGCTAAGTATAAATATCACTTATATTTAATTTTATCAATTAAATTTTTTTATATATATATATATATATTATATACCTAAGTAAATACAGTGGACGCTGCTTATAAGACTTGCGGATATAAGGTTCAGTCACTTATTATACTCAAAATAGTCTGGAACGTTCCGGACGTATCTAAATACATAATAAAAAAATTCAGTTATAAGACTCAAATTTCGTAAAAAAAATAAATATTTTTGTTGGTTATTTATGTTTTTGATTCATGTTCTTATGGGCGTACACAAGTTGCCTCCATAACAGGGGCGGATTTAGGTATGTGGTGGCCCCTGGACGGAATGCATTGTGGGGGCCTTTTATGCAAAAACAAGAAAATATATTTTTTTTATTAAAATATCATAAAATTGTGGGGACCTCTGGGCTGCAGCTCACTCAGCCCTTCCCTAAATCCGGCCCTGCTCCAGAAGTCAAAAGTTCAATAAGTTGTATATGAATTGTCTTCAGACATACCCTAAATGTTATGATAAACGAAAAGGGTCTAGTACTAGTTACCTATTTATAATCAGGTAATAAATATTATATAAGTGGTTCCAAACATTTTCAAACATAATGTTTTTGAATAAGTTTGTAATTTGAAAGTCGTAATTTATGACTTTTGTTATATTTGATATTTGATACGATTATATCTATACGACTAAACATTAAGATAATATCCTATTTTGTGTAATGATAAGATATAATGCAAACCAGACCTGAACCAGACTATAGTAAATAATATACGTGATCAAGTATACTTAATAGGCAAGAAATTAGTAACACTTTAAAAAGAAAAGCAGTCACTGAGACATTATTATGTGAAAGGCCTTCAAAGTTATTACATACAGAATTAAGACACCATAAAATAGATAGGTACAACTATTACAACTATCGATGTATTGTACATAAAAAAAAAATACATCAAGCTTGTAGTTTAATTATTTTGCAAACTTACCTAAAAAAAAAAAAATGAAGATCATATTTTAGACGAGATAGATATTATTTACGATTATGGACAATTTTTATTACACAATAATTGTGTAATTTTCGTATAAATGTCATATATTACTATTTTTAATAATAACAAAACTTAAAATAATTATAGGCTCATAACATAAAAAAAAATGTTTATTATTTAATACATGATATTATATTGCATTAAATATAGGTATTTTATTAGAAAAAAATTATTTGGATAAACAAGAAAAATACCCATATTTCATTGTATTCAATCAAGTTAATTTAAATGTTTTTAATAATTAATAATTATTGATTATTTATTGTTCGTACTATATGTATAAAAACTAATAGCTATACAATCCAACTTTGATCTTTTCTCGGGAAACAAGATGAACAAACATAAATTATATTAGATTATGGTTAAACCTATATTTGTGTATCTTAATTTTAGTGTAAATGTGTAACTCAGATCACAGTAAAATCGGTATTGATCAGTATAACTCAATTTAGAAACGAATACGATTTAGATGGGCAATCCACCTTTACATGAAATATGTTAACCTTCATTGATCTATTATAATAAAACTAAGTCGTTAGAAAATATGATAGATTAACGGACAGAAAGATATACAAATATGAGATGCAGAATACAAAATTAATTGATTGTTATAAAATATATTGCTATGATAATAATTATTGCTACAAACTTTTAAGAACAATAACTAGGCATTCTCTTAGATTCTCAGTTATGCGATGAATGTATTGATTTTATAATAAATTTTAGTTTTATTTTTATATGTGTAATTACCTTTTGGAACCATAAAAATGCTTTTAAAATGGAATTAAAATGCAAAAATTCACAGTTAAATTTATGATAACGATATGATTTTAAAAATATTTTAGGTTTTTTATTATATTATTAATAAGATTTGATATTTTCTTGGTATATTAATATTGTACAACGTAAATAAAATATTAAAATAAATATATTATAAATTCCATTCGTTTTAGTTGAACAAATGTATTGTTTATTTTTTTGTGTTTTTAAATCTTCATTAAATATATCAAAATCACTAAAATTTGTAAATTATTTTATAATTGAAATTTATAACATTTTAAATTATAATACATGCTCGTATTAGTTACATGATCATTTATAAAATATTCAAACAGAATTTAAAAAATATTATAAAATATAAAATAGACAGTTATGAAAAGAATTATAATCATTTTACTATTTTAGTTACATATAATATTATATTTTTATTTTTATTTTATCATAGAGATTTGAGATTTTTCACTTTTCATTATATGATTATTTTTTAATTTCTATTCACATTGTAATTTTCAAAATACTTAGATTAATTTTAAGCTAATTATACCACAAATTTATCACATTGTTTTACGGTACATATAATTGATTTATATATCAAGAAATAACATAATAATTATTTTTTATGATATAATATTATAATAAAATAATATGCAAAATTTTTTGTAACAATTTATTCTTACCATAATACTAGAAATACTGTAAATATTTACTAAAATTGTTGTTTTATTATTATATTATATGCAATTCGATTTTTTTATATTTGGTTCAACGGTCAAACTTCAACTTACTTCTATCTACTATCTACTACTATCTATTACTCTATTACTACAAGCTATATAAATATATAATTTTGAAAAATACAGACTGACCAACAAGTAATGATTTATTATTATTGAATTCAAATATTTAACACGTCATCTTTAATAATATAGATGTAGATAAATACCTAACAATCTATATAAAAAAAAACCGAAATTATTACACTCAACACTTATTATACTTTATTGCAATATTAATAAGACTCCGAAACGACAAAAACCAAGAGGCAGGAGGCTTCATATACAAAAATAATAAACTTCAGTGAAATGTGGATACAGTCATTTGGATAAAATTATTATCTAATTAATAATCTAAATAGCTTAATATACTTAGAAGTTATATGGATATAGTTGTGTCTACGTCATTGTTTTACAACTTCATGTTCATCTACTTATAGTTAAATAAGAATAAGAACATTTAATATTTTAATTAATACCTGCTTAGAATTCAGAACATTACTTAATATGTTTATTCCATGAAATTTAGTAAGTACATTAAAAAAAAAAATATTCTGGCTTTTTAAATTATTTTTTAGTAAAAAAATACTGAGAAAGGGGATTTGTGTTTTTTGCGTAGATGAGTTGTAAAAAAGGAAATATTTTTTTTTGTAAAAATGCTACGATAAGATGCAAACCGTGGCCACT
>VUJU01001016.1:0-71181 GCA_009835225.1 Aphis craccivora | reverse complement strand
ATTGACAAATTTATTAAATTTAAAATATTTATTCTCATCAAAATATTTATTTTAAACAATAAAACAATCGATAAAGTGCTTCGACCGATGCAAAGTAAACTTGTATACCAATTCAATCATCTTTACATATTTTAAATCGAACAACTAGAAGTACCTTAATTTTTGTCAGGCGCGTATAGCTATTTTTCCTATATTCCATGTGTGTAAGACAAAGACAGAAAATCAATGCTTCCAATCCCCTTAACAAATTTTGTTAAAATTCTTTCAAGTTATTACCATTTACCAATGTATACATTTGGATTCAATATGGGTGTTATTTTGTTGTCATAATATTATAATACTTAATAAGGCTAATATAATATACCCTACCCTTAATGGTATTACATATACAGACGTAATATAGTTATAATATACCTACTTTCTACATGTTATAACCACTAATGAGTAATGACTTCTGATTAAACACATTAAAATCACAAAATATAATTTATAAAGTTACATTTCGCTATGAACATAGGTATCGTTTTTAATCTTACTGAAAAAAAAATCCTAAGGACATTAGCTAAAGCACGACTGCTGTATCATCTATTCGAACACACAGGTATACAACCTAATTACGTAATGATGACGCTTGAATGGGCTGAATGTAAAACGAATGATGGAAAATTAACAAAATAATTTTTATTTTTAGTTTTGGATTGGACATGTATTTTTCGAGTGATTGATTTATAATGGTACGGTTAAGTTGTTATGATACAATAATACGACATGTCTTATTTTTAGAAACATATAAATTATATCAACGAGTAATTACTATTTTATAAGTTTTCTATTTATTTACATTTATTCAAAATATAAAACATAGTTACCTTACATTTAACATTTGTAACTATAGTAGTAATATTATCATCATGAATGGTAGGTATTTGTACAAAGTAGGTAATTTACAAACAGTGACACACAGTGTTGATATTTTAAAAACATCTAATAGTATACTTAGGTGGTACTATTTATTAAAATTAAATGTATAACGATACAGCAGATTTATCAGCTTACTGTTTAGTATTTAAATTTTAAATTACACTTTAACAAGACTGAAATTATCAATTTTTTTTTCTAAAAATATAATGTATTTATTAACTTAAGAGCTATATCTTCAAATATGGTTTCCGCCATACAAATGTAAAATATACTTAATTTAAGTTCAGAAGAATCAATTGTTAACAGTTAAATTTAATATTAGAATGAAATAATCTGTTATCAAACTTAAAGGTGCCTAAAAACATTATTTGTACTAAGTACACTGGTTGTTTAATATACATACCTATTTAAATGTTTAATTAAAAAAAAAGTAAATAAATAATACACTTATAAGTCATTTATAACTAAGCGTTTAATATAGTTATGCGTGTAAAATATTTCAATATAAAAATGATCATAACTCACTTAAAATTAAAGTACCTACCTACAAATATATTATAGATAATATGATAATATCAAAAAAAATCGTACCTCATGGTCAAATTTTTAGAGGAGTTTTTATAATTGTCACTAGGTATAGGTTAAAAGGTTATTACTTTTATAACAACAATAAATTATTTGTTATTCGAGCAATCAAGTTATGCTCACAACGCTAAGCAATACTGAATACAGTAAGTATACTAGTATACTTACAATATACATATATTGTGCCATAGTCCGAGTTATTTGTTGATGATATAAAATTGTTTAAATAACGTAAACTACATTTTACGTATAACACTAAATAGCTAACAATAAACAAAAAAAAAAAAAAAATTGGAAGAGAATTTTTTAATTTGCAAAAATTCGATTCAATCGTTTTTCAATGATTCGGCGAGTCGCGTCCGATGTATCCACAAGCGTATAACGTCTATTTTTATATATACTGGCGGCGTTTACAGAGCGATATAACAAGGATATTATTATAGTACAAATTGTTTCAGACATAGTGATGAAAATTACATGCAATATAATGGTTCTTATAGCTCGTGCTACTACGGCGGATGGTAATAATATTTTCCATCAAATCGATTTTAACCTGGTTTGTGTCCCATAATAGTTAAAGTCAGACTTCCATTCAAAATAATAATAAAAAAAAAAAATTATATATATACATGTATAATATTAAAAACCGCTTTTGATTCCGATGTGTGTGTGTGTGTGTGTGTGTGTGTGTGTGTGTGTTATGTTTACCTTGTGATTAACATTATACCGGCTACCGTATATGCATCCAATGCACACACACACACACACAAACGCGTGCGTATTTATAAAATATATATATATTTATAAATTTAAATATGTATAAAAAAACACACCTTAGATACGGTATGCATACTGCAGCACAGCATCTCATCAGGCCATCAGTGTTATTGTTTTTACCTCCTTATTATAAATATATAAGGTACACACGGAATATTTCTTTCCTTCTTTGTTTTTCTTTTTATACCTTATATATATATGTATATACACATGCACACACACACACCTAAATAGCGGCCCATAATTATCGTCGACCTTGGGCTCCGTTGGGTGGTCTGTCCGGACCGGTTGTTTCGCTTTTGCCTTCTGGGCCCCCTTCTCCCTCCCCTTTGACACGAAACGGGCAGGCGTGTGTGTACACCGTACGGTGTATATTATATAATATATACAATATATACATATACATAGGTACTTACACCAAACATCACGCATCACGAGGACGCTTCGTTTGCACGTCGGATTTAAATTGCGGTGTGTGTGTGTGTGTGTGTATGAGTGGGGGTTAGATCATTTGCACTCTTTTTGCAAGATTATCAATTGTGGAACAAGTTCGGGAAAAACGTTTTTATTTTCGAAACCACCGTGTCCGTGCATAATTGCAGGAGGACATCCTATCCTATCCCTCCGGCAGAGGAAACGACAACAAACGAAAATAAGAACGTGCACCGCACCAATAATAACACGCCGCACCGGTTTGTTGGCTCATAAAACACACGAGCTAGTATTCTGATGATAACATGCAGCTCGTTAAACAATGCGTGTTAGTTACTCGGAATACAAATTACATTATGCGTGTAGACGCTGATGAGCCAGTAGGAAATTTTTTATACACATTATAATATATATATACTTTTATACGCCTCTGGAATCTGCTACATTGCGAGTGGCTTTTGACGTTAGTGTTACTGAATAATAATAATATGTATAGATGTAAATAGGTATACCGCTGCAGCGTGCGAAGACTTAGCGGAAAATCTTAAGCTCTTAATCGTTTATTTATCTTTAGGTGTATAAGTGTGCTCTTATTAAACTAGACTTTACGAATAGTCACACTTGCTATAATTTTCGTTTTATTGTTTATTGTTATAAAAAAAATAGAAGTATCACCGTAATTATTGTAATATATATAGGCATAAATATTAAGTACGTAATAGATATTAAGTACCTACTCGATTATTTGAAATGTTTACGTTTAGCAGATGATCAATGGCTGACTCACGGCTCGTTAATAAAAATCAGATGACGGCATTCACTGCGCCATAAACTATAGAAAATCATATTTATAATCGTAATAAAATAACTGTATAGTGCAGTTTTCTTTTGGCGACGATGAAAAAGCTCTTCCAGTGTTTCAGACTTTTAGTCTATAATCAACTGCATTTCACTAAGCATAATATACGCAGTCAACATATTATATCAACACGGTCAAAATTAATTTTGTGACTTTACTTAAATTTCAAAACTACTACCTAATAATATAAGCCCATCATATTCGTTATGTATATGACGTATATACTTATTATGTAAATATATACTGTTAAGAACTCGAAATTATATCTTATTAAGTACCTATTGAAAATAATAATTGTATATACATAATTTATATTTGTTTTGATAATAAATGTTTCAATAATTTATAAGCTGTACTTTTACACAAAAATAAGTGATGATTACAACTTCTAATACTAAACTTAAATCTGAAGAATCATGTTCAAACTACGAACATCTACACATCTAACATCTTACGAACAATTATAGGTAGTAAACAATAAATTCGACGACATATTTTCTTTACGATACATATATCACTCATTAAAAAATAAATATTACCTACTATTTATCCTCTGTATAATCACTACGGATTTATTGAAGTAGGGACCGATATAAGTGTTATAATTTATTATGTAAATATTGTCAACACGCTAATAACCAGATACATTGTTGAAGTATAGTGTTATATGGAATGAAAATATAGTTATATAATTTCTTCGACGAAATAAATTCTCGTGACTCTTGATGTTCGTTGTTTATATAAATCATAAATTATGAAGAGAGTGAGCTTGATTCTTGAAGAATTTACGATAGTTTTAAAATTATTACGATAAAAAAATAGAATTGTTTTCATGTACTTATAAAATATTTATGAGTTCGAAAATACTGTTTTGTTTTACTTATTTTTTTTATAAAATTAAATAATCAATATATTACATTCTGTCATTCTAAATAAATTGTAATATTTTAAAATTAAATTATTCCTCTAAGTAAATTCTCTTGGTGGTATAATTGAGTTATTATACGTTCTTTTTTTGTATTTAAAGCTTTAAGAATTTCGTAACATAGGATTTCAAACGTTTAAATTTTTTTTTTTTTTTTAAACATGATTATTCTGAGATATGTTTTGTTGTAAAACACATTTTAATCAACTGACGTATATATTAATAATCTAACAAAGATTTATTCGTTGATTGCATTTTTTTCTATCCAAAACAAATGCTCATTGTAAGAACATAATAGAAATATATTAAAATAGTATTAGAGGTTATAAATAAGGCACAAAACCGCTTCCGGGGTTGAAGGTAAAAACAATAAGAGGAGAACGCAACGTGCGACGCTATATTATACCTAATATTTTCTTTTCGTTTAAATCCGAACGCCGCACAAAAAGAAGGAAATGCGATATTATGGTCCAGTGAATCTGTCATATTGCAGTTATATGAGTATTATAATATACACATAAATATATAATATATTCTATATCACAGCGTGCGGTATACCACTTTCCAGGTACATATATTATGTATTTAACTGCACAAATGCTTCACCTTCTGTCGATCGTCTCCAGCGAACGGCCACCGTTCGCAATTACTATTTACTAATAATACGATATTATAAATGTATAGGTATACATTATCCATTATAGGTACGGTTGTTCGGTGAAAACTTCTAAAAAGCCAATAACGATCGAACGTGCGAACCAGTGGACAACGACAGTCGACAATAGAAAGCAACACGAGCACATGAGGTGAATGTTTTTTCTTCTTTTTAAAATGACCACTGGTGAAAGTTTTCTCAAATATAGGTATATAATATTGAATATAATATTATGTATACAGCGAATGGGACACTTTTATTACGGTTGATTATTATTCCACACGCGTTATCTCATGTATTGGGTTGCGGTACGACGACTGCAACCGAGAGAATAAGACGATAGATAGAAATAATATATAAAAAAAAAAAACATCGACACCGTCGAAAAACCGAAATTATTATAGCATACGATGAAATACCTGTATATATTGTAACCAGTGACAAGACTTTAACGCGGTTACGAATAAAATAATGCAGCGGTTAATACCGTTAATAACGTCGGGGGAGGAGGACGAGGAGAAAAATATAACACCGACTAAATATAAAACCCGTTTTTGATTTGTTCTATTTCAATATCACTATAATATATTATAGGTAGGCAGTAGGTATGCTATATAATATATATTATAATATTCGTGTATTTCTGTTTAATTAGCCAGGGTATTAATAATTGTTGCGTCCGTACAATATATTAAATAATCCCTGACTGTCTGCCGTCGGTAATAATAATAATTGCTTTCGGTGGCTGAATTATGTGGCTACCTGAAGTTACGCCCGTAGACGGTAGTCCCGAAAGGTGGAGCGTATATATACCGGCCCCGGGGGAAGATGCTCTCCAAGACGTGTTTCTCCGTGCTCGAGAGTACACACAAGCCGACGGGCGGCTAGCGGGTTGACGTGTAGTGAATAATATAGTATTATATTCTACAAATGTTGTATACACATTGCCGAACCAGAGAAGATTGTCTTCGCTTCGATTCGGGTAGTGCGGTAAACCGCGAAGTAATATAACGTTTGGTGTGACGCGGCAGGTACCTATACCTCGCACAAGACACGGAAAACGATTTTATTTTTCGTATAAAACATTGAAAACAGACAGGCGAAAGGTGAAGAAAAAAATAACCCGCAGATGCTCGACCGCTTGTATTATAAATTTATAAGCGTCGACTCATGCAGGTTTCTGACAAAGTGTTTTTTCAACAAATCGTATTGCGATTAACACACCTTATACAATAATATTATGATAAACGTAAAATATTATACAGGATGATTCATCAAGCATGTTCATCCCCGTTTTTTCATTTAATAACCGTTTTATTAAGATTTTGATGTTTGGAGTTTTTTTTACTATTCTTGAAATAACTTTAAAGTAGATGTAATATACTTATATAGTTATATATAGGATGTAGTATTCATTATACATGGATCATATAAATCAATAATCATAGATATTTATGATGGGTTAATAAAAATTATAAATTACTAAAATTATTAAATTACCGTAGTCTCCAAATCTTCTGAACTTATTATTTTGGACCTATTGTATTAGTACACTATGTTAAATAACTGGTTAAATTTTTAATTAAAATACATAAATATATGTATATTATGATACTTAAATAATTTATCATATGAAAGGGGGTTATCGTTTGAAAACAGAATTTTGTATCTTCGCGGACATACTTGAAGTAGTACAAAAAACACAAGAATTTAGAAATAAAAATGCAAAAATTAAATCTTGAATAACTTTATTACTGTGAAAGATAACGGAGGTGAATATACTTACAGGTGAATCACCCTGTATATTAAATTATGTTATACATTTGTATGCGATCAACTGATGCGTGTGTGCTATAGCGCGCGCTTTTTCATGAGCTCCGCGCGCGTCAGTGTTGTGTGTAGTGTGGACTGCACATAAGACATAACGTTACAAGAAATATTATAATATTGACGACCGAGAACGTCCAACGCGCATTCCGTTACAGCCGACAACGTTGTACACACCTTATAAGAGCCGCACATGCCGCAATGCGTACAGAAATCGAAATTTTACCTCGATATACTCATCATGTGTCTAATAAGTAATAATGTATATAATGGATGTGTATAAGTATATTTGTATCGTACTATATTCCTTGAACCAAGTGCTTATTTTTTCAAAAAAAAACTTTGAGCGGATCTTCAAGACGTTATCGTCGTCTTAAATTATTATTAATTATTGTCAGTGGGTGGACTATAATATAAAACAAAAATAAATTCACCGTCCGCGTCAAATGCATATGAATATGGTTAAATGGAAAATAATGCCTTAGACATATTTGGAAAAAAAAATGACTGTAGGACGTATTTGGACGTATGGTAGCTGTTGCAGTGATAGGTGCATGGTGCATAGATTATAGATCTCTGTCGGCGGGGCCGCGGGGGCGTCGATTTGAATTCGTATATTAATTTTGGATTTAATGGCTGTGCGACTGCAGGATAATATATATATTATATATATATAGTGCGTATACCGTAAAAAACGTCCACGTCGACAAAAACGAATTGTCGTGGTCTTCGCCCTTCGGTAATGAAAATATAATACGTTACAACTTACAACCGTATTATAATATTAAATTGTATTTGTGTGTTCGATAATATAGCTTCGACATTCAGTCGGTATATATTATATGCGTCTGCTGCTGCAGGTGGCAGTAAAAACGTTCAAGTAAGTATATATTAGGTATATGTTCACGAGAATCGATATCCATTGTCCCTTGTACCATCATTAGTGGTCACAGTACAACGGCGTATAAAATTGTGTACCTAGCTATAATATATAAGTGTATACTACGTATATGTATATATATTATAATATATGATATCAGAAACTCACAACTCGGAAGGTACTCGTCTTTTTTAGATAATTCGGTATAAAACCTATACAGGAAACTCGTTACTATTTTTAGTGTTTATATATTACATTCGATCGATCGATTACGGTTGTAGCAGACAGCATCGTGTTCCGTTTAAATATACGTATGCCTGGAATAACGTAATTTTTTAGTTAAGATTCCGTTACACACACTATAGCAGTACAATACCACACACAATCACGCGCGTTTCGCGGAAATACGAAACGTGTACACCTCATCTATATATTGTAGTAACGACAATTATTGATGTAATACACGGGAATAAGATTAAGTTCGGTGTATGCATTTTTATTTGTCCGCGTCATGTAAACTAATATATTATAACATTTATATTATATAGGTTTCTGTCGAACGATAAAGGTCGTATTTACTATGCGATACGTCCAACAACTATAATGTGGACGATTCTGGTTAATCCGGAAGTGACAAACGTAGGTGTACAAGAGACGCGATGACGGTAAAAACAAGGAGAAGAAGAAAAAAGAGTCGGTAGACCGTGCAATGATGAACAGGGTAAAAAAACCGTATCGGTCGTCTTATATAGTAGTCGTCTCGCGCGATATATATATATATATAATATTATTATTTATTTATATACCTACATCTATATATATAGGTATATTTTATTATATTTTCGTGTTTCAGGGCAAGCGTAATAATCATAATAATATATCTTCTCTCCGCCGAGCCGTTTCGTTGCGGTTGTGGTAGGGTTTATAATTTAGACGCGTACATCACGCTCGACACCACCGAGGGGTAAGTTATATAAGACGTACCATACTACCATGTACAATAATAATGGGAATCGGTCCTTTTCGTTGTCGGCAGCAGCCGTCGAGAGCCAGTCGGACTAATGATGACCGCGCGGTCGTTACCATCGTTATTATTACACACATTATACCTGCCCAGTACCTAGTGTTCATACTGGGCGACGTGTGATCTATAGCGCGCGGGGTGTACTCTCGGAGATCGATCTTTGACCGACCGTATCCGTCGACGTATGCTCACCGTATTATATATTGTGTTATAGGTACGCGTTATTGACTATAGGTATGTGCACTGTACCTATCTATGTACATAGTCTGGTTGCACCACCGCGATGCGGTTATCCACGCGATTATACCTCGCCGCAAACGCTTAATACGATATTGCATATAATATATACCGCAAGTACGTTACATGTACAGCCGTCAGTGCGGATCGTGATTCGTGGCTAACATATTATCGTGTAGGTAGGTATAAACCTGTGCGATCGTAGGTATATTAATGTAAAGTATATAATTCCGCCCTCATATAAGTGGAGATGTGCAGTGATCTATAAACAAATAACAAATTTGACTTTTGGAAAAACGGGAATTTCTTTTTTTATTAAATCTCTGCAGTTGTTGTTACTATAATCTTTTTGTATTTTTTTATTTTCCACACATATTATTTTGCCCTATTATTGACAACGGATAATGTATTTTAACCTCAAACAATATTGAATATAATAATATAACTAGGTATTTACTTTAAAAATAATATATTGCAATTTGCAATAATTCATAAGCAGTCGGTTTCCAAAGCACAGCGTACAGCCCGTTGCATTAATATGCCTTTTTTAAATCAAAATATTTTTTTTGTGTGTAACCAAAATAAATATATTATATTATTGATGTAAGTTTTTACGAGGGTTCAATAATGATGTCGACAGTGTGGTTATGTAGAGAATTAATAACATTAGTTGACACATATCTTATAAATTTTTCAATTTTTAACACTGGTTGCAACCTTACTTTCTGGACGTTTCTCGTAGATAATAAACAGCACTATACATTTAAAAAACTTAATATTGTTGTTCTTATTATAAACTTATTAAACTTATTCTTATTATAATAAAACTAATGTTCGTTAAAATATTTTTAGCTTATAAATTACAATGATGTAAACAATTGTCATTATAACATTTTTTTCTTCGGCATCAATTGATTTTTATAACGACATCTGCTTTATGAAGAATCAAGATTTAATTTCCATAATAACCACCGAAACGCGTTTAAATATATAGGTAGCTAAAAGTGTCTTAAAATTTAAAAACGACCTAATTTTTATTTTATTACTACAAAAAATGAATAATATATACAATATATTTCAATATTTAAAGAAGTCTAATGATTTTAGTATTGAATAATTATGAAAATAACTCATCAGCGATAGCTTTTTTTTGTGAATAATATCAACTTATTATTCCTTTAAAACATACAAATATTCGATTATATTTAATTCTACGTTTAAATATAATTTTTATCTGTCAAATTATGAGTATTGCATATTTGCATATTGCATTAAGCCTAACAAAAGTAATTGGGGTAATATTTTAAATTATCTAATTTTACACTGAAAATTTGAAAAATGAATATATATATCTGGAAATGACCAAAGGCGATAAAAAACTGCAAGATAAAATTTTAATTTTTAAGTATCTGTTACATAAATCGATGTACCTATATCCTATGGAATGCATATTTCTGGAATAACCAAAATAAAACACAAAAATGCACTTTAAATTGGAATTCAGGCTCTAATAATAGAATGTAGGTATCCTAACATTAAATATTTATCAATGTTTATAAATTACTTATTATATGAAGTGTAATGTGGTTCACGATACTTCGAAACTGTTAAATCTCATATTACATACTATATCAGTATACAACTAAATAAACATAGTAATATATAGGATTTGAATATTCAATATCTATAAGTATACGTTTACGTAAAGCTCTATTCCTTAGCTAGGGTATATTGTATTATATGAGTTACATTATAATACAAAACTACTATACGTATAACATATGGACAGTATATTTTAGTGGGCACATATTATTACATTTAAAACAAGTCATTTTTACAGCAGAAGTTTAAGTTTTTTTTTAAATAATTAACCGTCTGCACTTTTCCACTATAATAGGGAGGATACTGCACCCTTTGATGCTGCAATGCGGTACAATGCGACGGGAAACAAAGATCCGATAACCACCGAGTTATAATCGTATAGTATATACTACACACATACAATATACATACATATTATATATAGTACGTAGGTTGACGACAACGTCGCTGCGGCCGTATAAGTCGTTTTGCGGTTTTTTCTTTATTTTATTATTATATTTATATAGGTACATATATTTTTCCCTTCAGGGGGGCGTGGCGCGTTTGGAATAAAATCTTGGTTTATTTTCCAACCTGCTACATTCGAATTCCACCGGACCGGGTCATCGCGTTATGGGCCCACCTGTCCACCTGTTAAAAGGTGTACACACACACACACACACACACACACATATATATACACTCACATATGGTAGGTACGTGAACGCGCGGTCCAGGAGACATTCGATATGTTAGTCGAGTGGTACCACGCAGCAGCCAGCCAGCTCGATGATTCAAAGATGTTACTATGCTGCGATAACATTGCGGTTCTCGTAATACACTCTTGTCAGAAAAAAAATCTTCAAATGCGATAATTATAGTAATAATAATAATGTTATATCAAATTGGCCGGGACATGAGTACGTATTATATGACGCAACGTAGACCGGAAGCATCAGTCCGCATTCTTCAAATCGGATGTGCATAATATTTATTCGGCGTTTACCAATTATAAAACACTAGTCCTCAGACATACTTTTACCTATCTTTTTTTGTACCTCCCCCTCTCTTCTTAATGTTAACGCCACGCTTTTATCTACATTTATACATGACCACGGAATGACATAACCATATTCTAGGTATTATTTGAAGTACCTAGGTTACTATTGTTAATTTCGTATAGTTATTATTATTCTCGGCGTCTAATTGACGAGTATATTATGCGCTACCGGATTTAAAATTGACATTTTTTATTTTGTATAATTAAACCAACTTATTGATTCTCGTGATAGATTCCAAACCATTTTCTCAAAATGAATGAACGCAATCATTCAGAATTCATTAATCGTTTTGGAATGCATATGTGCAATACAAAGGATACCGCCGAGAATTGTTTCGCCCACAGACATCAACAAAAAAAATTTGATCATCGATCAACTGACAAGTACAAAATAGGTTTACAAAAAAAGAGCCAAATCACCGTTTGTATTATTTTTTCTTTTTTTAAATTTTGTTTGTAAACATTTAGTTGTCCAATATAGTAAGTGCTTCTTTGTCGAAGAGAGGTTACCAAGTTACCATTTTTATTTTATTTTTGCTACTCTAAACGATCATATACACGAGTACTCAAATAACACTATACGTCATATATAAATAATTTTTTTTTAATCAAAAATGAGTAATTGAATTTTAATTTTTTTTTATGCAATCAAATTTAAATGGTTTCTTGTATGACAAACGTGTAATTCGAAAGTGTAACAACATTAAGCGCGAATGTTTCGCACTGTTGCAAACTAATGCATATAGATTATAAAGCGTTATAAGAATAATAAATAATTGAGTCTACCTACAATAAAAAGGAAAACGTACACATACACTAGTTATAATTAATTAGGATATGTAGGTGCTATAATAACAGTTCATAGTTTTAGTAGGAATTAACAGATTACTGGTTTCACAATGCCTATGCATTACTTAGGTATACATTTGGTTGATACCTAAAATGATAAATAAGAGCGGGTATACAAAAGCGGTTGTATTAAAATTACAGATTTTAATGTTAAGCTTTATGTTACCGAGTTATAAAACCTTTAAATGGACTGTCTTTATTAGTTTGTTTATGGTATTTAGAGTAGTGTCCTGGTGTTTCGTTAAATTATAATACCTATTATTGATACTATTTAATTTGTTTTTGAGATTACCTAATTAGAAAACATGATTCGCGTTCACGGTCAAATAATTATTCTAATAGCGCCTTTAAGCGTCGAGCTTGCCAATCGATTATATACTACAATTAAATTATAAATAAAAGTACTTACATTTATGTAGTAGTTATAGTTTGAGTTTTTGGCATTCGTTTCATTATCAGCACATTGCACAATTTGTTCTTAAAATGTATTGCACTTCAACGGTACTATTAACAAAAATATATAAAAATAAAATATTTGAAATTAAAAGCACTTGGTCAGCGATATTAAAATACCTCGTATTTAAATTGTTTATAAACATTAATGACACAGACACAATCGACCGTGACAGACGAACACCACCGGTGCGTGTGGAAGACTCAGCTCCAGACGCACATGCCACTACGAGTATACATAATATTGTAGTTGATGAAGTAACAACTTACGCGCCATCTGGCGGATAAATATAAACGAGAATATCATCTTTGACGAAAAGCTTGATTCTATTGTTCATACTTCTAATACCTTCGTTGTTTTTATTTTTTTTTAATCAGTGTTGTTTTATATAAAATATATCATTAATCTATTTATGGTTTAAGAGAAGTTAATAGAATTAAAATTGTTATCATAATACTTGCAAGCATTTTAAATGACGTTAAGTATTAAAATAATTAGTATTAGGTAAGTACCTATTACTATTATAAATAATATTAATCATACAGTTCTTTTAAAAAATCGGTTAATTCATAAGATTTCAAAGTATATTCGTAATCGCAAGCTAAAATAGTTGTACGTTAATATGTGTGTTAATAATTATAAATGTAACATTTTAGTAAAGGTTATAAACACATTTCAAATTGTATATCAATTAATTTGTATGTGCTTCTATTGCTTCTATCTATACATTTTGATTAATTATTATTTTACAAAATTAACAGTTAATAGTTATAGTATAGTTTAGTCATCATTAAAAATAATAGTATCGAAATTAATGATTCAAACTATATGTAAATAAATTAAACAACCGATAACAGTTAGTTACCGATAGGATTGATGTAAATTAGTTTACCGAAATTGGTATAAACAGATAACAATAAACTAAAAATTGTATAAATCATTTATTTAATTAGTATTGATTAAATTATAATATCTTATAGGCTATAGCTGATAAATAAAGAAATGGCTTTACAATCTACATATATATTTGTTAACTTAGTAATTATTATAATTTTGTGATTTGACTTTAGATTTTAATGGACATATTTAAAGATTTAACGTAAGAAAGATCATAAAAGGATACGTACCGCATAATTACGAATAAATTCATGCATTATTAATTATTAATGATTAACATATTATTATTTCATTTTATGTAAGTACAAATATAAGTAAGTACTTATAAAACTTCAATTGCTGTAATTAATTCGTTGTACCTACCTGTACATTATTATTATAATAATATACAAAATATAATTCATGAATACTATTATTTTATATGGTTTGTTGAATAAATTTTGATTTCAATAATCTATATGTAAACAAAATGTTATCAGTATTTGTTTTTAAATTATAAAATTTAAATACCTGTATAAAAATGTCATTCTTAATTTATTTTATATGTAAATATCAATTTATTTATTACTAAAGATAAATGGAAATGTCGGCAATACAAACTTGCATTGAATTATTAACATTTTTTATCTTTATCTATCAAAAAAAATATTTTCATATTTTAAATAATAATAATTAAATAAATCTACGATTCATCAATATAGCTAAATGAATTGATGATAACTATAGGTAGATGTTTGTAAATGCTAACAACACTACATGTCTATACACAATAATTTGTAAATCTTCTGAAAGTACCTATACTTATACTACCTATACCTATACTACCTACTATTAATATTATCGTAAAATGTAATATTCTATATTTTTATTTACTATATTTTAACCAACAAGTAGCTTTATAAGTTATTTAAGTTTTAAAATTCAAAATTAGCTAAAATTTTAAAACTTATTATTTATTAATCACCTGTTATCAGTTTTATCACTTTATTCACAGATAACTTTAAAATTATTATTAAATCTCATTTATTTTATCATATATAGTCGTATAGGACAAACATTATATCGGCGTTACAAATTACTGGTTTAAAAGTAAAAGCAAAATATAGTAGTTGTTAAAATGTCTAGCTCATTAAATACTTATGTATATGAATATAATATTAAAAAACTATATAACTAACTAGTTAAACTTTTTTACTAGAATTTTGAAGAAGTCATGTATATTGTATTTTTTTCTTAATGTAAAAAATTTATAATTTACAACTGCAATATATTTTTTCTATAAGAAATGTTAATAATTCTAAGGTTTAAGTACACGTATGACGTATAGGTACTGTATATACGCTGTAGACTTGATTGTAGAGAAAACATCCATTAACATAGCTCTATGGTTTTTATTTTTTTTTTTTAAGTATATAGGTACCTATACTTATTCCTCAACAACAACATTTATCTGTTTTTAAGTGATAATTCTCTATTTTAATAATTGATTTAAGATAGTAAGAATCGTTACAACAATATACTGTGAATTTGAAAATCCGGGTTTCAGTTTTGGTCATTGGGATGAATAATTCTAGTACACTGAATATTATATACCTTATAGTACTTAGTTTCTGGTTAACTGGTCAATTTTAAAATAATGACAACGGATGTAATTACCTAAAGACCAGGCGTCTCTGGCCTTCTTTGGTCAGTAACTAACGCCGATTATAATAGATTATAATAGATTAAATAGAGAATAGCTTAGAATAGGTACCGGACATTATTGTACCACTGAATTGTTTACAGCATAGGTACCTACCCCTGAGCATACGCTGCGATATATCTACTATTGTTATAAATGTATTAATTATAATCTAATTAGCTGCTATTATATTGTTATAAATTTATTTTCTAGACACTAAATCATACAGTCTGATTTATAATGAACTCGAGATATTTAATTTAATCATGGTTATATACCTACATCAAACTATTTTAAGATAAACGCTTTTATATTATTTTGAATTACCTAAATATTTATAAAATGCATCTACGTATAGTTTAACATACTTAACAAAATGTGTCTTAGTATCTATACTGTAATATTTCTGTCTAATAATATTTAATGAGACATACGTTTATTTTTAATTTTCATTATTTTTTAACAAGAGTATAAAACAATATAGATATAACAATCATGTTTTAACAATATATTCTTATACGTCCAATACACTGATTCTTTTATACTATTTTATTTTTCCAGGTCATAATATCCACTTCAATGAATTTATTATAGTCTAAAGGTATGTTATACTTAACAGTTCTAACTAACAAATATAAAATATATACATACAACATTTAAGCAAAATAAACACAAGCTCACACAAAATTTAACGAGAATTTATAGAGATATATTAATATGTAACATAATGAAAGGTTATTTAGAATGATTTTATTTTAAAGTACAAACTGCAAAAATTGTTATAGAACAAATATATCTTCTACACTCGCTACTAGTTAGTGAAAAATAAACTTTAGAGGATTTTGAGTTAATAAAATCAAAAGTTATATAAAAAAAAAGCGGGCAAGTGGGTACCGCTCTGCTATACATTATGTGCCGTGTGGATCATTAATATATATTATTATAGCCTATAGGAGTGTTAAATTTTAATCCAATGCTAGTTATCATTGTATACGAAAAACGATTCTGAACGAAGATGATTTGTCAGCCTAGGATATAATTTCCATGTGGTTGGTGAAAAAGATTGTTTATGTTTTAATGGCCTGAATACACCAACATTTAAGTTCTTATATAATTAATATAAGCTAAACTTATGAAAAACCTTGTATTAAATTTTCAACTCTTAGCTACTTATACAAACATTTTTATGAATTATACCTACAAAATAATTTGCAAATATTCATGGTTTTGACGAATTTTTGTCAATATTTGAACTTTTAATGCTAATGTGCCTATGTATTCTTATAATTTTTTAATCACTATAAGAATAACTTATGAGGAACTTTGCATCAAATTTTCAAGTATTTTGATAGGGCCGAATAAATTTTATCGACACTTCAAAAAAAATTTTTCAGAAAAATTGAAAAATTCAGTTGTCTATAAATAGCTCAAAAAAGTCAAAATATTTTGAAATTTAAATCACGTAAAGAAAACGCCAATCTAAATAACTGGTAAAATTTTTAAGTATCTACGACTTATACCTTTTGAATAATAACAAATATTTAAAACCGTTTGAGGATAAATCGTTATCGTTATGCTATTTCGTGAAAATTTAAAATTCAAACGCGCTGTTTTTTCTATAGATACTTGAAGGAAAACTTATGGAAAACTTAGTGTTGTATTTTTAATCCTTAGTTATAACAAAAAAAAATTTTATGATTTTTCAACTTCAAAATTACTTGCAATTTTTCGGGTTTTCGACAGATTTCGTGAAAATTTGAACTATAAACGCTTATAAAAAAAATTTGACTAATGATTTTTAATTTTTTTTAGCTACAATAAGAACAACTCATAAGGAACCTTGTACTAAATTTTCAAGTTTTTTTGGACATCCAAAATTTTTTTATCGATACTTCAAAAAAAATTCTCATAAAAATCGAAAATTTCTTTGGTCTATAAATAACTCAAAAAAAGTCAAATATTTTTGAAAATTTAACTGTATATAGATAACACTGACATAAATATTTGGTGAAAATTTCAAGTATTTATAATGATCAGTTTTTGAATTACAACCATATAAAAAAATCGATTTTTCTGAAAACTGTTGGAAAATGTTTACTTTTGACCTGTATAATGCACCAAGGATATTCACTTTTACACTGGAAACCACCACCAAAGTTTGAAATTGGAGCATTATTTCGACTAGTTATTCTGTACACAGACAAAAAAAAAAACACATCATTGTAAAATCAATACATTCATCACTTCGTTCAGAATCTAAAAAATCTAATAATAATATTATTGTGAAACCAATACATTTTATTATTTATACCTACCTAACCTAGGTAGGTTATTTGATATTTTTTACAATTTGCTTCTAGTTAGGTATATACTTTAAAATTCAAACAGTTAATTTATTAAAATTAAAATCAGTGTTTTTATTTACATTTAATCAACACATGTACTTAATATAATAGTTTTTTGAGTATCAAAAACATAAAATATATAATAATAATATACAGTTTACTAATAATCAATCATCATTTATAGTGTGGCGTATTTTTTTTTTTTTTTTTTATGGAAAATGTCTCTATGTTTGGACACCTAAGTTTTTTAAAAAAAAAAAAAACAACCCAAATACCCAATGTATTAGTATTTTAGTCATGTTTATCAAAATATTTATTTCCAAGCCGCAGGAGTGAAATTAATTTTATTAGATATTTTGAGGAATTATTTTAAGGTAAGTTTACAGCTTATTTGGAATATCCAGGAAGTTTTCGAATCTCAACGTGTCGTTATGGGATATTTTAGACACGGCTCGAAAAATCATCTAAAATACGTCTCTATAGTCTCATAAGTAAATTAATTTTTTTAACGAATACCTAAAACTTTATATTATTATTAAAATACCTATATTTATAAATTTATAAAAGATAATATATTTGAAATTTGTTTCAATGAATTTGTACTTTTTTTTTATGTTCTAACTTGAGAATTTTAATTAAGTCCTTATCACAAATTATATCATTGTTATTTGTCTAACTTATTTTTAGTTACTTGAAAAATATTCCTATTAAGGTTAAAAATTATAAATACTTTTATCAAGTTTATCATGCACAGACATAGTAGACATGTCAGCATGAGCCATGAATACCTATATAGTATATAATTTATATATAAAATCACTGGAAATACGACAAGTATATAATATTATGAAGTTTTCGTTAAAATTCTGTTTAAGGCAACGAATCGAATAGAATTCTATCGTTCTGTAAAAGAATCTGAGAATATGTGTAGGAAAAAAAAACTATAACATTTATTACGAGCCGGCAGTAATCAGCGACAGTAACGTACCGCGCGGTCGCTTCAACTGTATAGAAATTCAACTCCGTAGATTTATGACCGACCGCTTGGAAAATGTCACAGGCACGACATGTCTATGATATGCCCCGTTTTTTTACCTGCCGTTATTGTGGCTCCCCCTCTTTATCCTTGTTCCTGCCGTATATGCGTCTCTATATACTTAAACGCCAATCTTTCTGCGAAATCATTACTTACGAGATGGGGTTAAAACCTGTTTAATCATTATATGAGTACCTATAATACACTATATTTCTTTAATATACATATATACTACTATAGCGCAGTCCACCATTTGCAGTTATCTTAAAAAATTTTATCGCGTCTTTTATTTCGTACTACCATCGACTTTGAAGCGCGTAGTTATACGTGTATACATAATATTAATTTATTGATAACATCGTCGGAAACGTGTACACCGAAGAAATTCACTCAGGAACTTCCTACATAATTTTTGTAATTTTCTTTTGTCGGATTTTATTGATATTATTATAACATTATCTTTTACGATACGATACGATACGATACGTTTATTTTTATGTGTAATAACGGATTGCAGAATTGCCCTCAATCATCGAGCAGTTCATCAAAACCCCGTGAGCCTATCTACCGTGCGCTTGAGCACGGTGCAGAAAATATGGGCATTTTGCCACACGTTTTTATATGTATCTTGAAGCTAACGTATCAGCACAACTTAGAAAAATGAATTTGAGGATATTTTCGGGCACTTTGCCATGTTTTTTATAATATTTCATTGCGCAGCTATCGGCTTTTACATATCGTGTTATGTGGCTGTTAATTATAATTTACCGAGATTTAATAAATTATGATATATTCAGAAATATTTTTAATATAAATGAACAAGTGTACATTGATCTATATGACTATATATAGGTACTAAATATTGATATATTAATATTGATGACATGCGCTTAGTAAACTGTGAATGTGTTATGTGTGTGTTAACCAACGTAATATTTGGGTTCTGAATTATTCACTAACATTTCCCCTATTTTTGTTTTAACGTGCAACAAATAAATCAGTTTTTAGAACGATAGAATTAAATAATTCTCATAAATAGGTAGATAGGTATGAATTTTTTTTATAGTAATAATATTTATTGTTTTATAGTAAATATTTAATAACGAAAATGAATAACAAAATGTATTAAATTTAAACTATTCGTTTTTTTTGATAATAAATTTTTAATTTGTTATTAAATTAAATCGATAAATTTGCGGAAATCTGCACTATTATTTATTATAAACCAACTATAATTACTTAAAAATGAAAAAAAAATACCTACTCAATTAACTTGTTTGTATAGAAGAAGAGTTCATATGGTTACAGCTATTTCAATCAGTTAACAAAGATTACCTAATGTTACTCATCTTTTATAATGTAACTATGTTTATTTGAAAGCTTACCTATAATTTACAAAAATACATTTTGTTTTTCATAATTTATAACTTTTAAGCCTAGTTATTTGTTAAAATAAATTATTGTTGCTACTTGTGTGCTGTAATAACTACAATAGTTTATATCAAATAATGTAAAGAATTTTATAGTGAAATCGATGAACTTTACTACTTGAAGTGGGTTATATTTTACTGTCGATTTTATGAAAACAATCGATTCATAAATGGCATTTACAAATGTATCTATTTTATTAAAGTACCGATGTTAAGTATATTTATGAATTATTATCTGTCCTAAATCATCATAATATCATAATAAATTTAATTTAAGTTCTAATAAATATAAATATTATATACTGATATGTAATTAATAATTATTAAGTTTTAGATAGTTGTTTCTGTTGATAGTAAACCAATCATAACTACTATAAAAAAGATATAAAAAAGTACATAATATAATTAAGTGTGGTGATTCATATGAATTTAATATTTATTACTTATAAATTATTATACTATAGTAGCTTAAGACTCGAATATTGGAATATGATTAGTTACTTTATAAGAAAGTTATTAAATAATAATATTTAAACTATAGATAATAAATGTACATTTTATGTAGTTAGTAGGAAAATAGGAAAATGTTCAGTAATGTAGTTATGATTTTGTTCTGGGGGATATATAATTTATTGGTTAAGAATAAAGTGGGGGGCTCAATAAGTCAATGTATTAAACATTAAAAAAGAAGATTCTGGGGGATCTATCCCCATATCCCCCCATACATACACCACTGTCTTGGTCAGTTATTAAAAGTACAATGAATATACATATTTTATAAAATTAAACACATTTCTTAGTCTTAAAAGTTCGAGATAAATAACTATAATATTTTTGATATCCAGACCAATGAGTTTTTTTTAATCGAAATAATAATTTGTATTTAAAGAATAAAGTAAGAAATTTTCGTTATAATGTATGGAATAACGTGAATAGAACAATTATTATGAAGTAAAACAAGTAACATGTGGTTAGAATTTTATGTTTCAGTAATAAATTAATAGGTAAATAATAACCTACAACAAATACTACAAATGTCAAATTCTAATAAAATAAATCTAAGACTAATAATATTATCGCAATAGCCAAACTTTCTAATTTCTAACTTAATAATTAAAAGAGTAAATATAAAATCACGATTTTATTAGTTTACCAATGAACAATGTTTTAATATTTATAATTTATCATAGTTCAGATAGTATATTAATATATACAGTACATCATTTTAATTTATAATCTTATATAAATTATATTTTTAACTAGACAATCGGAGATTAAATTAATCTCCGATTGAAAATTGTAGTTATCAAATAATTATTTTTAATTACTGAACAAAAATATTAAATTAGTATTTACTAGTATTTGATTTAAACAACAAGAACAAATAATTGTTCAGCTACAATTTTATCAAGCGATACGCTTCAAAAATTAAATGGTGGAAATTATTTTGCTTCTTTATATAGGCATATTATAAAAAGTATAATAACTAATAAGTAAGAACTAAGAAAATATTTGCCGACAAAGAATGTATTAACAGTTATCTTGGTAGATAATGGGCTGAGAAAATTGTTATGAATGTCCCACATGGCCACACATATTATATGCTATTAATTATTATAAGGTTGGATAGTTTATAAAATTGTTATAATCAACATATAATTGTTTTAACTAATTTAATTTAAAACATTTAAATTATTTAAAAACAGTTATAGAAATAAAAATAATTAAAGAATTAAAAACTAATATAGTAATAGATGGGTATAGATACCTTTATGATGAATACCGAGATAAATATAGGTAGGTACATTTTAATATGCGTCTTAAAATCGCATACCTCATACTTTATACCTAGGTACCGTAAATGCATATATATCCTATACAGAATATAATATTTATTTTTATAGTTTGGTATTTCATATAGGTATAATATTAATTATTATTAAAACCTAAATTTATACTGTCTAATGGCTATATCTGTATATATTTTATAGTGGTGGTAAGTTTAAAATGTTTAGAATGTTAAGATACAATACTTAAAGTTGTTGTGTTATTATTAAATAACTGAATACCCGTTGGTTAGCTATTAGTGCTCCCGTTAATCATTTAATGATGTATTTATTTAAATTCTGATTTTTGGAATTTTTAAGTAGGTATGTTACATAATATAAATATATAATACTTAAAAGAACTTTATATTTGTTATACCTTTTTTTTTAAAGTTCATTACTAAAAAGTATCCCGTGCAGATATTAGTTTATATTTTTTGCAAATTATTCACAAGGATGGGTTTTTACTGTGAATTATTAAGCAAATTATTTTACTAAAAATATTGGAGTTTCTTAATCAAATTGCAATGCCATTTAATACACTCGATGTGCTAAAAGTGATAATGATGATCAAAAAATAACAGTAAATATTCATAATATAATCGTAGGTATAGGTATTTTCGCTATTTAATCGATTATATTACAGGCTACAGCGATAAAAATCAAAATTTTGATGTCCGCGTGCAGACGACAATAATATTTTAGGCGAAGGCAACAAAATAATATCAATTGCCGATACACTGCATACAGATATTATAGGTAGATAACTGCGTTACGAGTATATGAGACGAACGGTGTGACCTGGTTTTCATGCGAAGTACAAAATATACGCGTTTGTCACAGACTTTCTGGCGCTAATAAAAACAACACACTGCAGTTGTTTTAGCGCACTTGAATGTGTCTGGCCATCTTCCGGTGGCACGTTTGCTGTCAACCTTTCTATACTGGTCGGCCGAGACCACTACAACGGTGTTGACACGGTTTCTTTACTTCGACAACGGTGTATTAGTATTTAATATTAACAGTACCTAATTACTAATTAGTCGCTTGGCATCTGATTTCCAGTGTTATATGGTAAATTATTTTAGGGAAATTAAATTTTTTAAACAAAATTGATTGAAAGTACACTACCTATATATACACACGGAATTTAAAGATGTATACCTACTTAAGCCATATTCCTAAACTGTTGAGATACCTAGTATAAGTACAAGTGAACAACAGTGAATAGACTTCATCAAAAATCGCTGATTAATATATATGTATTAATGTATTAAATGTATTTAAAATATATTGGCTTAAGCCGCCTAAGAGCGTATAACATGGATTTGTGTAATAAACGAATATAATTAATAATAAGCGACAACTATTATTTTATTGATTCATTTGTTTTTTTTTTTGAAAGATTATAGCTGGTGTTGTACTAGGTGTTAGTAATATGTAATTTATAGTGTTAATAGTTTAGAAATTGGCTTAAGGCTTAGGCTGAAAACTTATAATGTAATCATTTATAGAAAGGTTAACCAATTTGTGATTTATTTTATACCTACTGCATTATTGTATTACTACATAAAACTATAAGCAATTTCGATTTTTAAATTAAAATTTACTATGTGACTGTTTAAATAAATTTTATTGACTGATAGACCTTGGGCAAATAAAATGAATTGTTAAAAACCAGTGCTTAAAAACTTAAGTATCTATCTATTTATTAATGAAAATAATACTGATAGGTTAGTAATATTTAGGTTTAGTAAACAAGTTTAAACGTTTGACTGAACTAATTTATTCATTTTATGCAGATATTTGGGCTTCAGTAATAGTGTCTAATGATTATATATTTGATGGTAGGTATTGATACAAATATTACAGTGTTGATTAATATTCCAGAGAATACTTAATAATATATTATGTATTAATGTATTTAATAATATAGGTATCCACGTATATAATTAATCAATGTTCAAAGTACATTGTAGTATGAAAAATCTATAATACTTACTAACCCAACTTCACTCTAATAAGTCTAACACACACCTACGAAAGTACGAATAAATACGGGAACAATATACTAATTTTTCCACGATATAAATCAAAGGCAACAATTATAATTATTATTTATTTGTAAATATTGTTATTTCGTTTAACATATACATTATACCTAACTTGTATAATATTAGATTTCTTATTTTAAAGTGGGCTAAAAATATATCCCTGTTAAGCTTTAACAGATATGAGATAATTAAAATAAGAAGAAGGTTGATAAGTTGGTACCGTTCTGTTGAACAGTATAGATGGGTAAAATTTGAAATTGAATTCAATAATATATATGTGTGTGTGTGTGTGTGTGTGTGTGTATTTATATATATATATATATTATTCTACGAGGAAAATTTCTGATCAGAGACAGTTTGTCAGATTGTAAGTTATGTAATATATGATATAAAAATTATTATTATATTAGGTTCCTACTATTATTATTGGTGCAGCAGGTTAATTTATATTTTTCAAAAACATTGCATTTATTTTATTGTTAGTATTTAGTTAGTATCATAATGATGTATTATATGTATATATGTATACCACATAACCATATAATATTATGGTTATTATTTTAATAATTTTTGAGTAAATACCGTCTTACTATAAAACAGAGTGAGTATAGGTGCGTCGTATAGATAATATCTTAAGATTAATTTACATATTTTTAAAATATTATCGCGTATTATAGTAAAATTCATTACATTCATAAAAGTTTTAAATGTTCACCGCAAATAATATTTTTAAATTATAATAAAATAAATAACATCGTTATTTATAATTTATTGTTAAAATATGTGATTGCATCTACATTTGAACTACAATCTTTAAAACTTAAAATACATAAAAAAAATAATATGTTTATGTATATCTATAATTTTTTTTACGGATACAAAAATAATTTGTATGAGATCTTATATTAAATTTTAAAGAATTTTGATAAAGGGAATAGAATAATTTTTTACTGGACTTTATAGAAAAAGAAAAAATATATATATTGAAAATGTCTCATTCCTATAAATAGGTAATTCAAAAAGAGTGAAAATATTTTGAAAATTTAAACATGTATTTAAAATGATGCCATTAACATTTGGTGATAATTTCAGGTATTCACGAATATTTCAGTATTTGATTTTGAATTATACAACAAAATTAGGTAGGTAGTAAAAATGATTTTGTTGTGTTATACAGGTTTTGCTAATTTGCTTACTTTAGACCCTCTAAGTACCAATTAAATACTATTTACTACCAGAAACCATTAACCATTCCCGAAGTTGAAAATCAAAATATTTTTACTGCCTCTAAAAGCGACAACAGACAAAAACAACGTATCATTATAAATGTACCTAATCAAGTAAATTCACCGACTATATTCCATCTTTTTTTTTCAATGACAACCTCTCTTTACCGTACTATAAACCATAAAGTATAAATTATTTAGCTGATTTTTCTACAAATGTTAACACATATCAGAATCAAAATTTAAAATAGCATATTTTGAGATTGTTTACTTAAGATAAAATCTAAAAGGTCTACAATAATATTATGGTGATGAATTTATGGAAGGAATGTGATGGCTATAATATATCTATAGTGGTTTGAAAATTTTAGTTATTAATATTTATAATTATAACTTGTAAAATTAGTCCAGTATTGAGTATATTAATAAATTCTATACTTAATATTACATCTAATTTAAAATTTTTGTTTATATTTCGTATTAAGTGCATCTTCAGCTACATCAAAATGTTCAGAAAATTGTCCGTTTTATACTGACTATTCCTTGCGTAAAAGAAAGGGGTGCTCATTTGAACACTTTTGTAGTACAAACAATTTCAATAATTTTGAAACACTGTATCTATGTAAGTGTATTGAGAAAATTTTCAGTTATTTTATAAATTCATTATTAAAATAAAAATTGCGATGAACATGCTTGGAGAATCATCATTCGCTTAGTTACATATAAGTACGTTGTGTACAACGTTTTAAATATTTAATCCCCGTATGTGGTTAGTTGTATTCATAATTTTTATTTTTAACAATATTACAAATATTTTAATTATTATATGCTAAGTTAAGCGGATTAGTGTTTTTGAGTTTTGAGTTTGTGTAACATTAAGTCGTTTCTTTTTGAAACTTAGTATACTTAAAAGAAGGTATACACTAACACTATACATAGCAAATAAATTTTAATACTATTTAGTTGAACTGAATTATTGGTATTTGGATTTGTGAAACCAAAAAAGAGTGATTTTTTTATATTTTGTAGTAAAATCCTTTTCGATTTTCAGCGTTCGTGTTTTCAGTTATATTTATTCTATTGTAAATTTTAATATAATTAGTAAATTAGATTATTGATGAGTACCTAGGTATAATAGGTTTTGTGTTGGCTTAAAGAATAGTTAAATTTTTTTTATTTTTAAGCAAACATAGTTGTGTATAATTATTATTGTTAAGCTATTATGTTATAAGAGTATGCAACTACTACACAATTCACAATAATGTTTTAATTTATAAATTATTATTTCAGTCACTAGTCACTTGTACCTATCACGATTTACTACATTACTGAATTCAAATATTTTTTTTATAATTTCTGATAAAAATTTTTTTTGATAATTCTTGTACTACTTTTTTCAGATCAAAGTATGAAAATTAAAAATTTCATGGATTTTTAACTAAATACATAATTTGTATGTTTTACTGATTGTGTTAAATTTTAAACGATTGAAAAACAAATTGTGACTATATTTTGGATATTTTTCCTTGCTGAATAAAATATTTATAAGGAACCTATTATTAAATTTTCATACTTCTGATTTGAAAAAAAATTATAAATATAAATAATAGATAAAAACATAAAAATTCTCAAAACTGATTAGGTTTAAAATTAGTATTGTAGTACGATCAGATTACAATATTTAAGCAAAAATGTTATAAGCATATTGTTGGGAATAAACCTTGTACATAATTAATAAATTGAAAGGTGATATTGACAGCAATACAGCATAGGAATTATTACATATTATCATGATATAACAAGTAAAAACTATATTATAGTATTATACTATTTTAATATAGCTTATAAGATATCATTGCTCTCTACACAGTATGGTATTTTACTATCTACCAAACTATTTAAAAATAATTACTGCAAATTGTAATAAGATTTTATCTAGGAATTTATTATGTATTGTTATTGAAATATTATTGTTTTGTGGTAAAATATGTAATATATTATACTAATTCTTGCGGTCACAGAAGCTAATCATTATTTTTAAGACCACATTATTGAATTTTAACAATGTATATTAATTATTATTTACACATATAAATTATAATAGTAGTATACAACGTAATTTAAATTAATATGTAATTAGTACTTATTAATATTTAAATATTCGTTTTCGAGATTGCATTATTGTGGCTCGCTCGTGTGTTTAATCGTGAATTGTCGTAACGGTTAACATTTATTGGCCGCCAGATAGCGCCAACTAATCAATTAGGAAGATTGTGGAAAAATAAATTACTATCTAAATTCTATAGAAATAGGACTAGAGGCAAGTCGCAGGTTCTGGACGATTTATTTACCAGTAAGCAAAGATCATCAAGAAAATAATTAATGTTTACGTTAAGTAATATTTCCACACATCATTTTTGAATTCATTACAAAACAAAATTGCCAGTCGAAGGATAAAATAATCAGTATTTTTAATTCCATTTAGATCCGTAATCGTAAGGAAAACGTTGGCTACGACTTGTATGTATCTAAGCTAAAAAAACATTTGGGTAAAAATTAATCAAAACATTTTTATTTATCGCAGGACACAACTATAGCAACCTATAGCTAAACTGAATTCTCAACAATACGAAGTGCTTAGGTTTTAAGAAAATCTGAAAATGTATGTTAAGATTATTTGATAAATAATTGGAAATTTATTTTTGGCATAAAGGCGGGAGCTATATTACAATATCGTAAGTTGCCGAAAGTTCATTAGCCATTGATCATAATGCTTATTATTTATACTCGGCTAATATTTAGATTTTTAGAAATCTTAGTGAAATTTTCTGCATAAAACAGGTAATTTCATTGTTTTATAGTAATTTCTGACAGTACCCACTTAATTATTATTAATATGCTGAATATTCCGAAAGCCTATAACATCCTACACGTTTTGATTAAATTTCTATAGTACCTTATCTTTTAACAAGATAAAGAAATTCTTTATTATTTCATTTTTATCTAGATAAATATCAATTCAGTTATTTTTTATCTGTATTTTATATAAGTACATTTCAGTCATGTTATATTTATTGGTATTTATCTAAATAATAATAATAAAAAAATGTCTAATCCCAACATTGCTGCAATAGTACAAAATGCCATCGTTATGTATTACACAGTAAAACGTAAAAAATATATAAGTTATAATTATATTAGCTATCATATAAAACAAAATCATCAGAAAATTTAAATTATGTCTTTTATTTAAAATAAATTATATACAATTATGTAATGTTCATTGGCCTTCATTAGGTACTCAATAATTTTAATAGATTTTGATTTTAAACATAGGAATTCATTATGTAATCAGTCAAAATTGGTATAATGTATAAAAACACATACAAACACATATTATACAAACATAAATATAAATAAATTTGTAAAATTTAAGTGTTAATCAATTAATACCTACGAGGAAAATTATGACATTTTTCGTGGGTCATAATATTTTCTACTCTGAATTCAGTAATTGATTGCATACCAAAATATATTTTTAATGGTTCGCATCATATTGAACTATTTTAAAAATAACACTAAACTATTAACAATGCGTAAAATATTATAAATAATTATTTTGTACTTTGAAACATCAACAGATTTTCTTACAGTTAAAATTGTTTTTTTTAAGGTTTTAGGGACATGTTTGAGGTAGTGGGGATCGATAAATTATAAAGTATATTTAATATAAAGTCGAAAACAATTTAGTCGATGTTAAATTAATAAGCGTCATTGTTATGTACAAAATTGTAAAATGCTATGAACCAGAATATCGAGGTAATATTTTGATTTTTATTCAGTATTTTTCACACTATATAAGCTGATGAAGCCGAATAACGTATATAGTGGTCACTGGACTCCCTTTTCATCTAGCGTCATCCAATTTTTGTAATTCACAGTTAATATTTATTCTGGTATTGTTTTCAATTTTACAGATTTTAGATTAAATATTCATATTTATTTATTATTAAAAAAAAAAAAAACAAATATAGGTACACACTGGACTGTGCTTGAATCAAACGAATATGAGCAGCGGTAACTGTTTTAAAGAAAATGACTTCTTTTTTTTTTATTCTTTTTTTAGTATTTTTGGGGAAAGGCTTTATAATAATTTAATAACTATTTTCAAAACCATACAATTTACGTGTAAGTATTACACAATATACACAGATGTATATTTATTGTTCGTATGCCATGTCGTGTTATATCTACATTGTTTAAGACAAAATTTTCTTTACAGTAGGTAATGCTATTAATAAATATCTATATAGTTAGATAGTTTTAAGAAATGGTTTTATACTATAATACATTAATTTAAGTAAATTTTAATTTGTAGAATTACTCGCCCTTTGATTGATTTATTTCAGTAGCTAAAATTAACTAAATACAATTTTTTTAAAACATTATAAATTTGAACTGTTATATTTTTAAAATAGAAATTAATATAATACGCAGTATTGATGGGAAAACCAAAAAATATAGGTACTTAGTGAAATCTACCAAAAGTATCATTGGATTAAGGACCTTCCAGTCATTAAAAGTACCTAAGTAATTCGTTTGCAAAAATGTATATTATGCATAAAACGAAATTACGTTTCTTACTAATATCACATTAGAACCATGACATCAAATTAACTAATTTTATTAAAAACCAAAGTACAATAAATTATAATAATCAATAACGTCTAAGAAGATCACAATAATTTTGGGAGTGGAAGATGATTGGGATGCCTCAGCTTATTACGAAACGATGATGGTTCCAGCGTTCAGCATAGGCGGCAGAAAATGATCGTTGTAGATCATTAATCGTCACAGGAATGATTCTGGCCCGGGCAGTTCGCCGGGTTTTATGAGGAACGGCTCCAGTTGGGCCATCATCAGGTCACTGGTAGACAATTGCTTGTCATGTAGTTCACTACGGGGCTTGTAAGTCCTAGACCCAGAAGTACTGTCCGATGGGTCACTGTAGTTGGTAGAGTGATCCAAGGGTTGCATATGGTGCATCTCTGAAAGTAAACCGACAATGACAGTTTCTAATAAGGATTGAATATTCGGTAATAGCTCTCTTTCAGATGAAATCATGCATTAACACAAAATTACCACTATAGTTTAAGGAAGTTCAAATTTTCAAGAATATGAAAATCTAGTAATGAAATACATAAATAGTATTATAGATATAATTTATTATTACAAAATATATAGGAAATGTAATATGTGTGACTTTTAATTGATTTAAAGTATCCAAATATATATATAGTCATATAGATAATTAATAATTGGTTAAATATAAGAATTAATAACAAATAACAATATCATATTCTTAACAATTAGAAACTAAAAAAATAATAACAAAATAAAAATTATTTAAAATGTATATTGTTTTTAATATTTAATATTTATTTATTAATTGAAACAAAAATATTATAGTAAAATACTTTTCAAATAATTTAAAAAACGTATAGTTTTAATAAGAAACAAACATAAAAGTATATACTATATAATTTATTTATTATTATAGTAATGAAATATTAAAATATACAATGTAATTTTAACTTACTAGAATTTCAAAAACTTTTATTGAAAGTATACAAAGTATATAGTAATATAGTTTATTTTATAACAACTTGTATAGGTAATGGAATTATTAGGTTTTAGTGCGTGAAGATTAAAAGTTATAATTTACAAATTATATTTTGGTTAAATCAATAAATATAATATGTATAGGTATTCGTATAGCATATTATGTATTATATTATTAGGTATACTTAAGCAAATTACCAATCAATAGTAATGATTATATTTACTTATTGCTAATTAAATTATAAGTATGGCAATGTTTTCATTTTAAAAATAATTTATGTTTTTATTTAGTTAATAATTAGACCAGTTATCTATATGGCTATATACCCAAAATCATTTTGATTAAACATGAACAAGTGTTATTTATTAAAATTAAAATTAAAAATTAATTTTGACTACCTACATAAATATCAATATAGATAACACTTATGTTATTCTTTCGATGTCCTATTATGCTTACTCACTGTTTTAACAAATAATGGGTATAGTGATAAAACCTTCTACTTATCCTAATTATTCTATTGGAATGTTTAAAATATGTATGGAAAAACAGTTAATATTTTTTAATGTATGTGCATATTATGTTTAAATAAAATGTACAAACTTTTTATGTAGGTACTCATAGTTTTAAAACGATAATGCTATAAAATGTGTATCATGTTGCGTTAGTTTATAGGTACGTTAAAAAGCTGTAAGAAGTGGTTAATTTTTTTCTTTTTTTCTAAAAACGAATCGTCAATTTTACCAGTATGGGCCCGAAGTGAAATGAGCTTTTTCAGATCGTGTGCACTGCAAAGCGGAGTGTCTACAACATAAGTATTATTGAATAAACTATAATCCACTTCGTGTTCACCGGTTTCTTTTTTGAATGACACTAATGTATCAAACCTATGTCCCCAAAGTATTTCATTTGGTAGGTACGATGACCTAGCTTGTGTCGTCATTCCCGTTGACTCGATTACTCCTGTAAAATGAAATAAATGTTTAAAAAAATATCATAATCTGTGTACTTAAAAGAAATAATTGATTTATTGTGATTGAAAGAACATAAATATAATATACTGCAAATACATGTATATTCATATTGTGTAAATTAATTTTTAATATTTTAAAATAAACGTAATCCTGATTTATAATTATTATAGATTATATTAATGTTATACATCATTTAGTCATAATGATTTGTTAAAAATGTTAATGACTTAAATTTAAATAAAATTCTTAGGTATAATATGTAATAAGATAAGTAGATATTGTTATGCAAATATTATTTAATATAAATGTCGAAGTTTGTATATTTAATTAAGTTTTCTGATTAAATACTAAACGTGTTTCAGATGTAAGGAGTTAAAATAAGTTAAAATTTACAATAAAATCAATAATATTAAAAAATTAAAAACTAAAATAAAGTAATTTAAGTATAATATGAGGCTTAATAAAACAAAAATTTAATATGTATAATAGTTGAATATGTTAGATGTGTATACATTTTAAACTATTAACCTAACTGTTCTATAAATAGAAAATGTATATTTTTTATTTATTAAATATTATCTTTGTATAAAAACTAACAAAAAATGTTGTGCTCGAAATTCTGAAATTGGAGTAATTATACTAGTCGAAGAAATTTTATCTTTTGTTGGTTTTATTTGTCTTAACAATAGTAAAGTTACCTTCTAGGACAACGACAATTTCAAACTTTTCTTGTAAGAAATCGGCAGCAGAAAGCATATACAGCGGTGACTGTGGAGTAATTTTGTGAACAATAGTCGTAGGCCATATGAAGAATATCCTATCCTCTTCACCGTCACCACCGACTTTAAGTTCCTGTTGATGAAACGGTAACAGCTCACCTTCTATTGTCATCTAATACAATTCAAATTTTTTCTATGAGTAATTTGGCAATTTATCGGTAAATTGTATCATACCTTTTGCACAATATTTAATATAGTAATTTAATTATTATTAGGTACACCTATTTTATATACATCTAATTCATGTTCGTAAAATTGTCCATAGATAATTTTAAAGTAAAACTATATAACGTATTTTCATATTCTTTCATGGTGAAAAATATGTGGTCGTCGTCAGTAATATAAGGTGATTTAGCAAGTATACCCATCCCCTTTTTGTTTTTCAATAATGCATATGTTTTTAGAATTTTTAAATCTTTTTATAAATACTATATTTTCTACTATATTAATTTTTGAGAGTTTTGTATTTGGTATTTAGTATTCTGTTATGATACAAATTTTTTTGTATTAAAAATAATAGGTCTATAATAATGGGCTGATTGGGCTGTGGTAATTTGAAAGTATTATTAAGTTATATTAATCTATATCAATATTCATAAAATTAGTTAAAGTAAAAAAAATACAAGATTCGATATTATATCTATTTTGTAGTTTTGCAAAATTATTTTTAAGGACGATTTTCCTTAATACAAAAATGTAAGCAGCTAAAAAACTACCTACTAGTTTGAATTTTAAATTATAAGATTTACACATTCAATGATTTTGCGAAAAAAAGGGGAAAAGGAGTTCTCATTTTAAACTTCACAAAAGTTTATATCACTACAGAACACTCGTTAATGAGATATTCGATTGGGGTAACTAAATGTTTGGTGAATCACCTTAAATATACTCACTTTTTTCTTTATTAGCTGCGCCCTAACGTGTGCCTCAATAATATGCGATTTTCTCATGTCACCCACACGGAACATGAGACACAGAATGCCATCTCTTTGGCAAATTACAGCGTTTCTGCTGAACAACAGGGTCTGGGTTCGTTTTTTTGGCCTGGACAACTTAGCGAACACTACGCCCACCATAAATGCCTGGATCATAACGCCTACTATGCTCTGTAGACACATAATGAATATTGCTTCAGGACATTCTTCGGTTGTGTGTTTGGAACCATAACCTGATATATACAGCGCAAACAAGAAGTAGGTATTACATACGAATTATGATGTTTTGGATGTCAAGGGACCACAAAACAATAACGATTGTGTACGTTAGTAAGCTTTAGTCAATTATATTATAATAAACTAGGTGTATAAAACGCCGAGTTCTAAGGAAAACGATGAGATAATGGCATCGTATATCCGTCCAAACAATACGGTTAAAATATTTACCTATTGTGTGCTGAGTTTCGACGCTGAACAGAAAGCACGAGGTGAAAGAATACATTTCTCGAACACATGGTACCCACGTTGAGTTATTATCCCTTACCGATAATTCCAAATCGCCGTGGTTTAGTGCGATCAGCCACCATACAACGGCAAACCCTAACCAGCTGAGCATGAAATTCATTGAAAATACTAATAACGTCCATCGCCATTGAGCATCAACAAGTGTCGTAAATATATCCTAGAACATTAGAAAAAATACAAATAGATACATGAATCCATATCATCAAAAAATTGTAATAAGGAAATTATTATTAATATAAAATTCTATAATCTAAGATCAAAACAATTTTTTTATTATCGTTGGAATATACATTGAAGGAAAAAACAATTAAGTTATACAAAACTATACTATACGTATGACGTATAATATTATCTATTTAATAATATATGTATGTATAATTGTATTATCAAGTTATGCAGTGCATACAATTATTATAAGCGAATAAATAACATTTTTTTCGGAGAAATTTGAATAATACATTTTTTAAAGTATTAAAAATGATTATCCTATTAATAAATAATTTGAAAATAGTATCATGTAGTTATAGATTATGTAATTTATATTAAGCTACACTATTTGCGTTCAAGGTGAATCCGTGGGAGCATAGAAAAATGTCGTAGAAATAATTTTTGTTACTATTATGAGTACACAATAAGAACAAACAAATTGCTTTAAAACAATAATGTGCAATATATGCAATAAATACAATTCATATTCATTTAAAATTCAAAAATATAAAACCTATTTGTTTATTATGATCTTAATAATTTTTCTACCACTGTTTTATTTTTTGTTCTTTTTATTTTAAGCTAAATTTTAGCAAAGTATTTATTTTGTTTTAAGTTTTAATAGTTAAAAAACAAAAAGTTAATTTATTAGATGAATCGAAATATTATATTCTCCTGATTTTGTAAAATAAAAATCAGTCAACAGTGTTAGTGTGTAGTTTTAAACAATCAATTTTAGTTTTAATGAATGGATATTTATTTTATTACACGGTACAAAGTTGTGAATGTCAAGAGAGAGTTATACAAATCTAACACGATAATTATGTAGGTAATTTTCAAATCTCTTAGAGTATCAGTTAATATAGACATACCTATTAACAGTACCTTTATGTATTTACTATTCCTCTGTACAAATGAAACGTAAGTACTTCTAAAAGCGTATATGATAATAACGGCAAATTATGGTAATAATATGTTAGGCGTTAGCGGTATAGGATTAAATATTGGGACATTGCCACTATATAGTGTTTAGCCGTTTATTTTTCATCATGTCAATATAAAAGCGATTGTGTTTAACCATTATTTGTTCTTTTGATGCATTTTAATTTTTGTACTTTTCATTAATATACTTGTGCATTGATGGTATCCAGTTTAGGGTTTGACGAGATAAAATAATTTTTATTATACACGGCCATTGTCACGCTCTAGATTTCAAATACAGCAGTGACAGCAGGCTGGTAAAAAAAAAAAATACATTTAAAAAATAGTGTGCTATGTCAACACTAAAAATAGGCTAGTGATTTAGACTCCAAGATGACAAGGAAATTGGTGTGCAGTACACGGCAAGCGCAGTACTCAGTCGGGAGACAACATTTCTTCATAAAACAAAAAAAAATTATGATTCTGAGAGTACTTGAGTCGAGTGTGGTCTATTAGGACGGGCCTTTTAATCTAATATTAAAACGTTAAATTTTAAAACAATGTTAAAACATCGCATTCTAAAACACTACGATCGAAGCTTATTAGAAATATCATATTTTGTTTCATGTAATTTGACTGACTTAACACTCATGATAGAAAATTGAACAGAGAACATTTAAAAATAATTTCACTTTTAATAACAAATTAACTATATCTATGGCCAATATTTTAACTTTTTCTTTTTTTATAAAAATAATTTATAATAATAAATTAGTATTATGTAATATATCATATGTTATACATTTATACCTAATAATTAATATGAATTATTATTGATTCTTTTTTTTCAGAATTGAAAATAAATCTAGGGAATGCAATTTAATAGCCATTTAGATCGATAAATTATTACTGAATGTTAAGCATAGTTAAATAAATCCTCGTATTTCATGCATACTCAGTATAATATGGAATAAAAAGATTAATTAGTTTTGTGTAATTTTAAAAAAAGAATTCATTTTTCAGTTTATTTGTTAAATATAAAATAAACGTGGTGATTGAAAATTGTTAAAAATGATTTTAATAAATAAATATTTTAGCACAATTTTACTCAAGGTCATTTTTTCAATAGTAGAACTAATTATACAGTAACACGTTTTATTAACACTATTTTATTTGGAGCTCAAATTTAAAAAATTTTAATTAAAAAATGCGGTGTGTATTAATTATGTACGTTAATATAATAAATTATAATTATATACCATAAATATTATTTCATATTAATTATTATAATTATAATATATATATATATATATATATACATACATTTTTTTAAACTAAAATAATAAGAATATTTTGAAATGTTTATTTTACTTTATATTTTAATATATTTATGTAAATATTTACTCATTTAACTAAATTGGTTTTAAAAAATAAGTACATAACTATATGGTGTCTACGGTGCAAGTGTTCAAAAATTTCAAAATAGAATTGAAAAATTATTTATCAAATTTCTTGTATAAAAATCGTATATATTTACTAGAACTAATGTTTAGATGCGATAATTGAATTCCAAACTAAATAAGCTAATACTACCTATATAGGCTATAGCTATAGCTTATAATTATTAATTTGTATTTACAATTTAAATGATATTCACCTGTAAATATTTTCTTCTTCTTTTGGCTACTTTTCCTTGAACAACATTACATTCGCCGTGCTTGAATACTACTCTTCTGTATTGTCTTCTAGAGCTGAATCTTGGTTGTCTGTACCTATTAATATCAAAAATATATTGTTTTAAAATTACAATTTAGTCAAACTCCCTAAAAAGAGAATAACTTTATTAAAGACTCTCAGTCTATAATATTACAATAAAATAGACGCTCATAAGTAATATTATTTAAACTTAGGTACCTACATAATAATATTATAAATATAACTAGAATCTTTATTAAACTAACTTTTAAAACTCTTATTCAATAAGTCAATACTTTGATCAGCAACTACCTTATAGTTAATTATTTATTATTATAATGAATTTTAACTAAAAAAAAAGTTTATATCCGTCATTATTTAGTCAGATGTCTACCATTTTTATTTAATGAAACGTTAACAAATTCATTAATAATTATTTATTTATATAGTACTTCTTATTAAGATATAGACAAATTAAATCGTAAATATTATAATTATGTTTCTATAAAAGTATAATGTACATATTTACTCTATTTTTATTGAAACCAATATCCATCAATTAAGAACATAGGTAAATCATCTTATCATTGATTGAATGTTATTGGTAACTTGCCACGTTATAAACAACATTTTCCCACGTTTTTCAATAGTTTATTGACAAACTAATAATCCAGTTACATAAAAATATTAATTTGTCCTCCCACAGCCCATTTGAATGAAATTATGCATTAATCATACAAGAGATTTCACAAGGGCATTAACAAAATTGTCACTTTTATTCTATCCTAGTTCTTATTATTTTACATATTATGACTGTATGAGAGTAAGTATATTTTTAAATATGTTTAAAAGGTTTAGTGAAATGAAAACATAAGAAATTACTTTACGATTTTAAATGAATCGAGACAGTTACATTTTATTTATTTTAGTAAAACCCAACGAACTCATTAAGTCATGAGTAAAAAATAAAAATGTTAATTTTTTTGTTATGTTATTAACCTTATCCAAATATCTTATGTAAGTACAAATGTTTTAGGCAATAAACAAAAATTACCTAGGTTTAAATAAAATGTAGTGATGTACTCGTATCTTTAACTGTATTATTTAGAAATAAAATAAAGTCATTAAAATAATATGAATATCACTTAAATTTTTAGTCATCTACTTAAGTCACAATATTGTCTCTTTGTACAATTTATTTTATCGAGATGTTGTTTATATGCACATCTTAAATTATAAATAATTTATTAAACTATTTTTTTTCAAACAATTTGTATTATAATTAGTTATTTTATTAACATATTTATAAATAACAAATATATGTATACATATAAGGAAAAATATATTGAATGAATCATTAAATAAATTTATTGTTTATTCGTACTTTTTATTATCCTCACCCTCTTATAATATGATAATTGAATAAATAATAATGTTTGATGAACAAGCTAAATTATGTAATACTCACAGATATATAATACAAATAAATAAGGAAACTGTCGTTGAATGAAATTTTAATAACTATTACATAAGTTTCAAATAATTTCCATTTTTTACGATATCACTGTTACTATTTTTTTTTTCATTGCGAAATTTAATTAGGTTGTTACTTTTGTTGCTTTAATGGTTTTAAGTCATTTTTCAAACAATATAATAGGTTTTGATTGTTTACATTTATAAAAAAATTGATTATCTATTTCATATGATTAATCTTAACGATACAATATAGAAAATATTATATATGAATATAAGCATTATAGTCATTTAATGTAAGAGTATAAGTACAGTTTTGCAGTACTCTTAACCTCATATTTTAATAGTCTATAACGGGATATATATTATATACTTTATATACTAGCGGTTCTTAAACTTTCATAGAATACGGGCCCGCGATGAAAGATTTTTAAAAATCATGAACCCCCGTTACCAATTTTCTTTTGAATGCCCTTTTTTTTTGTACAAAATATCTCACGTTATGTGTCAAGGTCGAAACCACTATAATAATAGAGCCCCACCAGTCCCCCAAAGTGCCGCGTACAACAGTAGAACTGCTGATTTGTACTATAAACAATAAACATAATAGGTATGTAATATTATTACATGAAACAATTTAAAAATTATAAATTGGTAAGCACTTAACTTACACATATTTTGTTAACACCGAAAAAAATATTTATTTAATATGTAATAGACAATAGACATTGCATAAACATAACAATGTATTGTACCTATACTTGTATATCTACCTGTAATCTGTATAACTTAAATATTTGAATTATGTTATGATTTTACCTATTTAAAATACATAATACTTAACGTATATGTATATATTTTAGATGATAATTTAGTTAAAGTAACTAACCTATGAAATTAATAATACTATACTAAAAGTGGGAATCTCAAACTATGGTCATAATACATAATTAAAAAAATTTCAGTAATCTTTTTTAAAATAATTTAAAACTGATTTTTTAACAATTAGAAAAGTTAATGAATATAATAGTTTATTTTTTAGCCAAATATTTTAAATAAAATCATTTTACAAATTTACATTTAGACATATAAATTAATAAATCTTATATTTGGGTTTACCAATCTCAATAAATAAATATAGATCTTATTCTCGATTACACTGTCAATGTAATAACTAAGGCTTGGGTTTTAAAGCATAATAAGCAACTAAATAATAACACACGATACTTTTGAACATTTTTAAAAAAACATAATAAAAAATTAACATGATCTAGTTATAAAAATGAATAAAAAAATTTTAAAAATTAAAAAAATTAATTAACTAGCTACCATGTATTTCCCTAGATTTGCAGTTGTGAAACTAACTCTATTGGCCGACAGAATATTTGTATACATAAAATACGAACTCTCTACATCCACTAAAGTGATCGGTGCAAAGTCATACTTCATACAAGAGGTTTAAAATTACAACACTAAATCTTAAATATTGAAATGGTCGATATTAATGTTATAGGCATACTGACCGTATAGGTACTGCAAGCTATAATATAGCAAATTATGTAAATTGATAATCTATAAGTTTCATACATTTAATAATCAAGCCGATAACGAAAACAATAATAATCCAATATAACCATTTAGTCCGCATTCTGAGTTTTTACATTTCTTATTAATTTTTTTTTTTTATTACAATAGCATAATAAGTATACTGAAATTCCACAGCTGAAATAATTGAAAAAAACATTTACATAAAAAAAGCAAAACTAAATTGGTTTATTTGAAATCAGAGTGACGTGAAACGAATTTATATATAAAATTTAGATTTCCATCTCATACATAAAAAAAGAAACATATGCTTTAAAATCAATCCGAGACCTAGTACCTAATGATAAAGTTTATAAAATGTATTTAGATATTTTAACATTTTCTACATATTTCGTATATTTTATAAATTTCTATTTAATCTTTATTTAATGCAATATAGTTTTATTTTTTATTTAATAAAAATGTTCTGAATATAATATAAATTAAATACTAAATTGTAATTGTAATTTAAGTTCAATTACCCATGAAATCTGTATTATTCTTCAAATTAAAATAATCATTTATCGTATTTCAGTAGATGCTAATTTTTAATATTATAATATATGATAATAACATGCTATTTATAATATTATACAAAAATATTTAGCTACTATACATATATAATATTAGGTATGAAGTATATGTATATCACAATGTTGCATATTAGCATATAAACATTAAGTATGTAGGTGTTCAATTTTTTAGCGAACATACATTTATTACATTTTTACGTCATGAAAATTACAGTAGAAAATAAAACTAATATGGATATAAATATGGTTATCCTAGTGTAATTTCAAAACTATAATATTATAAGTACCTACCTACCTATTAAATAAAAACTTTTTAAGAAGAATACAAAGTTCTGTTGTTATATAGATGTGATATGGTCTAACCAATGTGTGACATTTGTACAAATAGAATTTTAATAATCATAATTTGGTTTATTAATTTAATACCTACAGAGACATCGTACTTACGAGTATATCTTAACATAATTGAACTACAGCAAAGTATTGCTTTTTATGTAGTTTTGATTAAAAAATATTTAAGCGTAAAATTAAAATATTAAGTAGGTACCTACATTATGCCGACTGCCCCAAAAAGTTATACAAGATATTTCTACTTGGATCGTAGATAGAACATTTAAAAAACTCATTATTTTAATTAGTATAAACTATAAAGTATAATAATTAATACTAGCTTTACAGTATACATGTATCGGTAAATAATAAATATTTCGGGTAAAAAATTTTCTAGAATACAATATGCTATACCACTTAAAAAATGTAAGTAATTTGTGTACAAGTTTACTTATGAGAATTAAAAGTATTTATTACCTATCGACCATCGTATATGTATATTGTATACTAGTAATAACAATTAAGTGTATTATAAATAAAGGATTTATAGTTAACGTTATTTCAAGCTATTATTATATATTTTATTGCAATGATAATACTTCATAACTTTCAATGCATTATCTATTCGTTTTAAATATTTTATTATTACATTATTTCGTAATGATGCAATAGGAAAATATTTTATTACTCAGTATTTCACTAAAATGTATTAACTATTCAGTGTATCATTTGTTACTCATCCGGTATTCCCGGTAAATCATACGAATATTCTTTGAACTAAATAATTATACTCAAGTTGAGATTTTAAATTGTTGTAACTATATAATATAATAATTTTAATATTATTTTATAAATTATAGTTAATGTGATAGTTATAGCTTGTAGGTTATAACCAGTAAATTATAGATGCGAAAAAAAATTATTTTTGATAGAAAAAAAGAAGTGAAAGAATAAACTTAATTTTATTACATTGTTGTCGAAAGTATATAATATAAACTTTATTGAGATTGCCCATAATAAAGTGTATAATGGAATAATTAAATGGAAGTTAAAAAAAAATACATTTTGTTTAACAAATTATTTTATTAAACTGTAAGTACTTTTTTATTAAAAAATCGAATATTGATAATATTATAAAAAATATTAAATATAATATTTTTATTTGAATTGAGTGGATTCAAAATTGTTTATAGTCACGTTATCCGCAGGACATCACGTGCACTTTTACGTGTATTATGTGGTTTTACTAAACCAGTTAATTTATCAAAACGTAGTTATATCCTTATATCATAAGTAATTCAAAAACTTCTTCTGTAGTCAATCAGACGTTATTGCTGTGGTTTATAAATGTGCAGTGTATAATAAATAATATAATACAGTTTAAGCCTGCAGTCAAATATACATTATATATTATATATTATTACAAAGCACGAAAAAAAAAAATTGCAACATATTTATTATACTCTTTGCTCGTTTAGGATATTAATGTTAAACACGTACTTGATATGTAGGTAAGTGTCGAAAATGAAAAAATTAGATCATTTTAGCTGTATAAACCAATAATTTTGTAAAAAAAATACTTTGAGGCCCACTATCTTAACATATCATTATCACTATTATCACTATCTTAATATATAAAGGTTAAAAAAGATGTCTGTACCTATTTAATTCAAAAATAAGAGGTCGAAGCTATAAAAAAATCTTAATGCAATTCTTATACTTCTTGTATTTCTCGAGAAATAAATACTCTGTGTAGTCATTGATGATAGGTATCTGAGCACACTTAAATCACCGGATACACAGCTATTTTCCCATTTAATTATATTCTAATTGAACGTTGTAACCACGGTATCATTCACTAACAACAATAATATAATAATGAAAAACATGTATTTTAATAATTATATATTATAATAAATGTATTATCTTTGTCTAAATTCAATTAATTTAATACTGTGCAATAACGTGATTACGACGGACCGAACATCCCAAAAAATTATAATTGTTTCGAATTCGATAAAGTACCGACAAAATAATTGAATACCTACCCACATATATAAGTAGGTAGCAACTTAAGTTCAAATTACAAACATTATTTTCGGTTATCTGTTGTGGTGAAAATCACATATCTATTTATTATTATGCAAATCAGAAACTCTTCATTTTTTTTTTTATATACCTAAACGAGCTCCATTGCGCGCGTTGATTAGTATATACGCGAATTGCAAGTGCATAATATATGCAATGCACGCTCATATTCTTCGGGATGTTCGGCATACATCGTAATAATAATAATAATATACACAGTACACATTCGCATAAACGTCAACCACCGTTTTTAAATTTTCTTTTTATTATTTATTTTGTCTCGTACTGACTTAAATAGTAATAATAATAATAATAATAATAATAATAATAATATGCAAGGCGTACATCAAAGAGGGGTCGACCTAGTTCACGCTCAACACTCGATTTATGATTAACCTACAATCCGATATAGGCCCACTGTACTATGCGCGCGCTATACTGCAGTCGCTTCGTTATATAGCACTGCGCGCCGGTTGCCAAATTGTTATAATTTCGAGACTCTTGGCTTTCGGAAACGGGACAAACGAGACAGCCTGTGACGCACGCAATGTCGCGCATATCCTGGACGATGGCCAGAGGACTGCGCGACTTCTCCTCTTACCCGGACCGACAAAACACCCCTTCGCCGCACTCCACCACTATAACCACACATGCTCCATTCTCACCCACTGCGTGCGCTTATGTATAGCACGGTAGACCTATAATACTGCACACGTGCACATAATAATATGTTACGAGTATATATAATATATCTACGATAATATACAATTTAATAATGTTGTACGGAGTGATCCGTTATTAGCTGCAATCCAGAATCGATTTTCATGATTGTATTTATTTATTTAAAATGTAACGCACAAAAAGCATACAGACATACAGTCCAGAAAAAAATTGTTGAACAAAAACGAATTAAAATAAGAATTACAAATTATAATACCAACAGGATATTGCAGTTGACTTCTACTCGATTTTGTGTCATAGAAAAAAATCAACATTTTTTAGCTTATTACAAGACTTTATAATAACCTATTAAGTCCTAGTTTATTAAGTAACCTATTGACTATTGAGTCCAAAAGTAATATTTACAATGATTTGACAGTGTATAGAACAAGTTAGCAGAATGAAGGGAAAACTTTAGAACATTAATTGTAATCAACCCCAAGGTTTCAGAACAATTTTCTTAACCATTTAAAAGATTATTAGACCGCAATACATTAATAAACTTTCTCTTAACTCTAGATTTTTCAATTTTAATTTGATAATAACATATTATAAATTCTTATTTGACTTGACTCAAATAGAAAACTTTTTTGAATATACTAAACTTTTTCAACTAAACCTTTCTAATGTTGGAGCTTAACTTGTATGGATCCATATTCTATTTGAATCTTTACTAACGCAGAATATAGTACTTACTTTAAGGTAAATTGGGTTGTTAAATTCCAAACCATTCTACCCTATGAATTCCCAAGTTCATACATTTCTGTTACTTATCATATTTTTGTGATAAACTGCAAATAGATAAATTAGTGAAAAACAGTATTTCTATAGAACTTTAATTTGTGATATAGATAACTGCTGAGAACTGATCGCCAATCTAATCATTAAAAATCATATAAACTCGACGGTGAGTGAAAGTTATTTGGGTGCATTGTAATGAAGAGAAAATACGTTGTTATAATTATTCAAGTTTGAAATATTTAACGAATTAAAAGTATGCAATTTGACTAAAAAATCTATTATTTTCTACCATAAGTTTAACATTTTTTTTTAGCAATATTATAAGCAAACTATGTTTTTTATTATTATTAAACTATCAATCAATATATACTTAATGTAGACGAGCGAAATTAAAACAGTAGGTAATTGGTACTTAGCGAAAGTCTTATCTGAGTTTTAAAATGTTATTATTTAAATACACTAAACAAATAAATAAAAAACTATTCGATACTTAAAACATTAATATTTTTAGAAATTTAGGTAAGCAAGCTAAAATATATCTACACCGCAGTTTCCGTTTTATAAATGCTTAAAATTATTATTTCAGTCACTGAAAGAGTTAGTGACTGTCAGTTAAATGGACCACTCCGTATGAATATACATATACTCTAATATATATTATAGTATACACGCGTGAGACGCAAATAAAAATATATATTTCGGGCTTGAAACGTAATCGGGAAACGTCCGCGGTGACCGTCTACTGTATAGCTAAGGCCGGACCAAGCGTCTGTCCCGCGGAACCTCGAAAACCGAAAAAAATGTATACCTAGTGTCTTAGTATCTACCTACGACAAATGAAGAATATCAAATAAATTTCATATTTTAATTATATATCATGATATTATACTCGTATACTCGTAACACAAGTGATGGGAGTTTTATAATAATAATAAAAAAAAATGTTTAATGCATTTTACGTTAAATTTACGTGTATTTTTTTTGTTAGGTACCTCGTATTATTACAGTTTATAATGTTTTTGCAGTTTAATAATATTAATAATACCTATCAAGGCACCAAATAAAAAAAAAAATATCGGTATAATTAACCGAGCTCGCGTCTTTAAACTAATACCATTGTACAAAAAAATTTCATATAACAATGCGGTCACTTTATCGCCTACATCACCCACTGTGGCATTCACGAACAGAACATGCCCACGTCACCGCGGCACGTGGTTTGATTTCATCTCCTCCTCCATTTATTGATGACCACGGTGTTCCTAGCGGACCTTCGTTTTATTCATTTCACACTCGAAATCTTTTATTCGCGTCGTCTAAGTATACCAAATACATACGAATTTTACACAAGATAATCAAAATCGACTGCAGTGTCACATTGCCGCGAGACCTCGATAACGCGTAACGCGCTTGTCGGTTTCGTTACGCAAAATTTGATTGCGTTCTGTATAGAGTTATGATGAGTTGGGGTATAATGGGCATATTGACATGGTCTGACCTCGAAACGGTTACTCGCGAGTCTACGATGAGACGACGTTCGTTACGCGTACTTAGACGAAACTCCCGCGACCACACTGTAGCTAATATACATAGGTAATAAAGAATATAATGGCTGTATTGCTGGTAAAATTGTGATAATAATTACTATAGGAATCTATCGGAAATACATACTGAACATTTCCAGTAACAATATAAGCCTATACCTTGTACCTAACCATTACCATCTTTAATTTGTGTACCTATTATATTCAGACTTTGGAAAGTTAATTGAGAACACGAATAATTAATATTCATAAGCGTAAAATCGAACTATATAAGTAGGTACAATTTTTCTAAATGAATTTTTTATTTCTTTTTTTCCAGTAAAATTAGTTAGCTTTACCTTGTCTCAATGATAATATTAAATACAGTGTTAGGTATCACTGCTGTGGACATATTATTGCTTAAATAAATATTTGGACATAAAAATAGATCTTTTAACACTAATATATTTTACTAAATATTAGTTAATATACTTATACATATATATAATCCTTATTAATACATTATCACATTAACTTTAAATTAAACTAAAATAATAAATATTTTTTAAATAACTTTACTCCGATATTGTAAAAAAAAACAATGCAAATCTATAGTCACGTTTCACTAGATTATATTGTGTACAACATTGTAACAATGCGTAATATATTATTGCGATAGTTTAAATATTAACAAATCTCATTGATCTCGTAAACAGAATTATGTAGGTACCTATTATATTATGATACACCTATTGGTTATGACTTTTGACTACCTAGTACCTATCTACTATTATTGTAAATGTTATTATAATTATATTCACATTGTTTGTGCAATATTAAGTAACATACTCAAACGAACTGCCGAGTGCAGATTGCGAGTACCTATATAATATGTCTAATGAATCTAAATACTGCGATGAACATAATGATCAAAATCAGAATTTTATCTACCGATTTGAAATGGAAATAGTATATTCGTGTACAGAAAAATTTTACCAATTTATTCTACTATGCAGGTTTTACATTATTTTTTCATAAAAACTGATTAAATTACACATATAAATCAAATTGCCTACAAATATTGACATGTATATTCTAAAATAATAAATAATTTATGTTTAATGAGTATAACTTATATTACTTAGGTATATTAGATAATAGATGTATTAAAATTTACTTTTCACGTTTGTCTAATGCTATACTTATTAGTTATTTGTAGGTAGCCATACATTTGTGAATTGCACACTTATATAAATGTATTAACCAATATATTGTAATATATTTTATACGTTTTAAATTTATAGAAATATAATAATTGTAGATATAGAATTTTATATTTTATAATCACGTTTTCATAAAAGTTCCTATATTATCTATTATCAAAAATATTAAGAAATACAAATACATTACATTAATCTTACATATAAGAAACCTTGCATTTATCAACTGATTAGTACCTTAATTGTACATTTCTTTTTACTATCGTGATATTCAAAACGACGAATAATTTTGCATCACATACTAAGAAATAATTATAATTTATGAATATAAATACAACATAATTAAAACCAAATAAAAAGGGTAATTTATAATTATCATATATTATATTGCATTTTCCTCTCCTCTTCAAACTTTGTTCAATTGAAAGTCAATGCCAAGGTTAACAAAATTTTATCACGCACATCTGCGTTTTATCATAACTGTTCTGCACCGTACGCAATGAATTTGAATTTAAAAAAAAAAGATCATTAATAAATGTCTTCAATATAGTTTTATTGACGTTTCGCAGTTTAATTTTTATAATAGGTGTTTGATATAGAAATTAAATATTTTAAAAATGTACTTATTTTTCGAACCACATTTCATAGTAAAATGTTTTAACAGGTAATTTTACTATCAGAAAAACGTGTAGTAATAAATTATAAACTATAAATCAATATTAATTTTTATGAGATTGAATATATAAATTATAAAATAATAATAAATAATAAATTCTATAAACATGATAATATATAAATCATACCATGTTTCATCGAAACAATAACCATTCGAAATTTCAAAGGTTGTATAATATTATGTTATGTATTTTTCAATTACTCAATTTGACTTTAGATTGTCAATACTTTATGAAATTTATCATTTATCAAAATTATAATTTAATTTTAAATTTGAGTTAATTAAACATAACCTAAAATATGGTAAACCTATAAAAATATTAACTATGATATCTTTGATAAGCTAAAATTTATCACTGAAAACGTAATTTATGTATTATCAAAGTTAAAACTTTTAAAAAATATATAGCAATTACAAATGAACTTGCACATTTTCTAACTTCAATAGCAGAAAAATTAAAATAAGATATACATATTTATAGGCAACAAGATAATAAGACAGTCGTACATACACAATTTATCATTTTCAAGCATGAGACAATATAGACAAAATGCGCAAAGCAATTGAAAGCGGACTCACATTGGTTGAGATTGTCCATTACACTTGACGTGGTCCATATTTCTGAAACCAGAAAATAATGACTTTTAAACAAACATCTATATAATTTTAATGATAATTCCTGTAATTTTTGTATTGTGACCACTCAAAAATGAAGTTCAGTTTTTAAACATACCTATTTATTATCGTCTATATTGATAGCAAATATTATAATTATTATTAGAAAGAATTATTTTATAATTAGTCCACGGCTCACTATAAATTAGCATACCTATAAGTATAATGTTTCAGGTTGTCATACAATAAATAAAAATATAAAATTGACAAACAATTCAAATTTGTACTTGCAAAAACTTAAAATCTTTGTTTTAAACTTATATGTCTATAAAATATGACATTGCAATAGATAAAATAAAAAAAAAAAATTTTTAAACTCACTTAGTCCCATCCATGTCTCACGAAATTTCGTTAACCATTTTTTTCAACATTAATCATTTGTGGGCACTAGACACTAATTAATCGTAATTACTATATAGGTATGAATAAATTAATACCTAATGGGACGTGTGTATGGTGAAATCAACAGAAGAACTGATACTGAGTTGAACAATATTTCTTTGTATAAATATTTGTAAATATGGACTTGGTTATCTCTAATAAGTTTCTTCAAATAAGACCAAGGACCTTTCATTTAATAAATATACCAACTGCCTAGTTTCTATTAGGCTGTATAGCCAAGCAATTCAATGATAATATTCAACGTACATACTATGTAGAAAAACATTTTCTTTTACTCGAGATAATAGATAATTAGTTTGAATTAAAAATAATATTGTGAGGAAAAAAATGTAAAAAAAAAAAAATCAAATAAAAATAAAGTGATAATAAAAACGCATTTTTAAAATAATTCTATTGAATTAAAAATATATTTTTACTCGCACACCTATTTTTTATCATGCCGATATGCGTGCTAGAACGCCTAGAACCAAAACTTACAATCAAGTTGTTATAAGGGAAACAACAAATTTGAATGATTACAAATTATTATTTTGTATTGTATTCAATTGAACAGTTTTATTTTTGGCGCAAATACCGCTGTGATCTATTATGACTAATATGAATGGGTAATGATTAAAAAGAATATCAAAATTCAGCTGACAATAGATTTTTCCAAAATCCAGAATAAATTATTTTGCTCAACAAGTAAATTTTTTTTAATTTAATTGCATTTGTATATTTATATATATAGAACCAAAAGTCTGAAATTCAAGAAAAGACAGTCGTGAAATTTGCTTACAAAGACTATTATAAACAATTAATAATAATGCTCATAAGTGATATAAATATATAGTATCTATAATATTACATATAATACCTAACGGCTAACCTACACGTTATATTATAGTATTATACTATGTTTGACATTCGTCACAAATGTGTAGTTTAAACACTGGACGTATATTGTAATAATTGTTCGTATCCTGTTTGATAATCTCTTTGGATGTTAAAAAAAACTGAAGAAGAAATATCCATAATTGCACATTACAACTCACAAGGAATACCTACATCATCAAATACCAGTATAATATATGTTATTATTAAGTATAATATTATGTATATAGTTTTGAGTTGCATAACAAAGTAACAAACGCCTTCTTTATAATAATTTTAAACTAATTTATTCTTACATAGGAAGATATAGATTCTTTAGATACTCTCATTTTCCTTAGGTCGGATTATTTAAATGCATACACATAATAATGATAGTGTTTGGATGTGTATTTTGTATACATACAGAGTGATTCGCTGAGCACGATGAATCCCATTTTATCATTTATATTATATATTAATTATAGTATTTGGTCAAACTCTAATTCTTTTTAAGTGTACTAGTGACCATTTTCAAATACTATAAAGCTGTGAAAGCTTTTAGGATTCGAAGATTATGGCAATATATGAATATTAATTTATTAGTATTTTATTATTTGTAAACATTAACCAACTATAATAATTATTATATAATATGTGCTAGACTAAATAATGTATCATATTTATTTTATAAACTATTAAAGCATCAATTTATCATTTGAAACCGAATATTTTGGACTACTATCCTTGTTATAAAGATTAATAGTTCAGGAAATACTAGTCTGAATTTTGATTTAGATAACTACGAACAAAAAAAAAATTACATAAAACATATTGAAAATATTTTCAAACAGAGTAAGAAATATTACTGTGTCGTCACAGGGAACATTCTTTAAATAGCTTAAAAGTTGAAAATATTTAAAATTTTACCTATGGTTTTTAATTTTTTTCAAGTTCCTATAGATATACATATTCACACATTGTTAGGGGATAAAATGGCTGGGAGAGAGCGCGCTTGGAAAATCACCCTGTATACATATACAATCTAATTGCACCGGCGATGGCAATGATTGGAAGTGACACGCAGACCGTAACACAGCGTAGGTATGTAAAATATTAAAATAAACTCGTGATTGATCGTATATATAAATATTTTTTTTTTGTGTGTGTGTACCTTGCGCGTTGTTGTGTGACTTGGCGGCAAACCTATCATTATCAGCGATCGTTTGTCGTCTTCAATATAATATAAATTATATGTGTACATTGGACATATCAACATACTAACTAGCAAGAAATATACTATAAATTATAATTTCATTAACTGCAAGAAAAACCAAACGTATCAATGTATCACATTATAGTAGTCCTATTTTTGTTCATATTGTAGCCTGTAGGATATTACAGATCGATGTGTACCTAATATAAAGTTAAATCATCTTAACTTTTTTGAATTGTGCAGACTACCAATTTTGTAATAAAGGAAAATTGAGGCCTACTAACTTAATATACAGGTAAAAATACACACATACAAATGGATAACTATTTATGTATAACGATATAATATATTATACAATGTGCATATTATATATGTCAGTAATTAGGAAACATACTGTACAAGACAAATTGAAAAATAGTTTTAAAAAAAAAAAAAGAAATTTATTGTATATCTCATTCAAAAATAAGTGATCAAAGTTAAACAAAAATTAATTCAAATTTTAGCATTATACGTTTTTCACTAGAGTTTATATTAGGATTAACATTGCTTAGCTTTAGCTTCAAATCAATATCAACATTTAATTAATTTTTCAAAAAAAAAAAAATAAGTTTAAAAGGCTCGTTACATAAATAGGTTGTCAGAAAGCCCATCAATAGTATCGTAGTACAATTTTGGAGGACTACTGGACAATTGATAGTCTTTCCGAACACTTATCCAGAACAGAACCTAGTCATCTAGCTAATCTAACTAAAATTATAAACATTTATAATTTAATATTAGAATCTCGATGTTGGTGCCAAATGGCATGAAATTTACCGACTCTTATCTTAGATTCCCGACTAGCGTCCATGGCCCAGTACCACGTTGTCTGTGGTCCATGGCTTAGGATCTTTGGTGTGTACTATAATAAGTACACATATTATATGATATGTATAATATAGAGTATACTAGTATAATAGGTAATAAATATTATTTTATTTAAATTTGTTTTTATGAAAACCACAGAAAACGAACATTTTATTTTTCAAATGCGTTTTAGTTTTTTTTACACAGGCTCCTATCATAGTAGATATAGGTACATCCTGAATATATTTAAATATTATAAAAAGATAACTACATTACTTGATTCGTTGGTAACGCAACTCGAAAAAATAATTTGTCAAGTCCCGGTCTCGATTATTGGATATTTTATAGAGTTTTGAGTTAGAATTTTTTCTACAGATTGCTGGTGCTCACAAGATACAAAGTACTATAACTGTAATATCTTTACGATTCACTATTAACGACAATAAGCGTGATATATAATATTAATATGTTTAGTATTATTATCATAATAACTGTCGATAGTTAATAAAACAGAAAATAATTTGTTAATAAACGTTATAAATTTCATTACATTAAACTTAGTCATCATAGAAGAATAATTTTATTCGTGTTATAGTAAAATATTTTTTATAACAATGATTAATTTTATGTTTAAAAACAACTTTTGAAGTTAACGTTCCATGTGATAACATTATGCTAAAATATACCTAGGTATAGTCTTATACAGTTACGGTTACCAGTTGATATAAATGATACCTATGAAACGCAATATTCTGCTTTAAATATGTTAACCTTTAATCAACAATAATGAATCGTATAGGCCGTGGCTCAAGCGAATATTTGGGAATGCAAAACGAACTTTAAGAGAAACGAATAGATAAATAATCATGGTTATTTTTTATTTCGTTATTACAAATCCAATACAATTTTATTAATTAAAAAAAAAAAAAAAAATGAAAAATGTATTTAATAAAAATTAGTTAACAATAAAATCATTTAGGGCCAGTTGTACCATCTCCGATTAAAGTTAACCGTAGTTTAATCGGCCGAATTTGGCCGGTTAAAAATCTGTTATCAGCTGATTAACTCTTAATCACTGTTTAACCGAAGACGGTACAACTGGCCCTTATAAGTTCCTATATTAAAGAGAAAATTAATAAAACTATAATTTTTTATATCGATAAAAACTTTTAATGAAAGCTCTTGTCACATACCTACTATGTTGAAATTAAAGATTACATCAAGCATTTTCGAAACTTTACTAGACGTGTTTTTTAGCCGTGTATGATTGATATCTGACATTATGATTTATATGTATAAATTTTATCAGATATTTTGTATTTTTGTAACATAACTATATAATTGTTAACATTTTACAGCTAATTACACTTAAACGGTGGAAAGTTGCACAATGCAACTTAGTGGACCACCGAACTGGATTTTTTGTCGGAGTCTTGCACAATATATATTTTTAATTTACCACAATTCATAGATATAAGACTTATAGAAGTATTAAATCCACTAAACTCTGTGTCAGTCAATTTTACTATAGTATTATACCATTTATACCTATAATGTATTATACACAAAATTTTTATTAAAATTTTGATCTTATAAGTGATGTTATTACTTAATTCAGGTACGTTATGTGTGTACTTAATTCAGTACCTACTTGACTTGATTTACTTACCTACTTATCAATACAACGAGATAAAATTAAGTATGAAGCAATTCTGTATGAACTATGAGTACTGTCCATTTAACTGCACATTTAAAAATGTAAATAAAAAACAAACTGATGCATTTGAAAACAAAACCAAAACTGTAAATTAATATCCTATTGTTGTTGACAAGAGGACAAAATTAGAAATCATTAGTTGGTAAATATAGGTATAATAATTATCATATTGATTTCATTCACGTGGATTAATGATTATATTTTAATCTATGCTTAAATATTTTCAATGAACAAGTTATCAAGTATTACGCGTAATAAATATAGACATTAGACAGTGAGTGTCAGTGGCGATAAAAATTCTATTTTTTCATACCTAAAATAAAATAAAGACATGGGTAATATAAATATTGACGACCAAATGCTAATACAATAGGTAATTAATATACCTAGTTGATTATTTTTTATTGACCACAAAGCGCAATCGGGAAGAGCAAAGTCTTCAATAACATTTATCATTGTAATTTGTAATAATATATTGAATTGTATCTGTCCATCACTTATAAATACCTGCGTATAAATTATTCTAATTGTTTGAAAAAATTGTTTAGACTGAATAATTGTTTTTTTCGCTCTATTGCATATTATGAGGTGTGTAAGCTTAAAATATGCGTTTTGTTAAGTACGTGCCAATCTTAAAATTTCACTGTGTAGTATAGTAATTATAATAGGCCAATAAATTAAAACAATTGTAGATATACCTTTATAATTATTTCGGCTTATGTGTTCAATTATTGTTGTATATAATAAAAAAGTCAATATTCAAATTCAAATACATTATAATTTTAGATAACATTTTTATAATCTTGTTCGCATAAAATAAATAGAACTTATCGATTTGAAAACATATTTATAAATAGCGAATAGTTAAAACATTACATACAATGTCTAGACTACACGCATAAGAGTCAGTTTTGACATTTTGTGCTCTCTTTCTGATTCCGTTACCTAACTCATATTTTTCATTTATCCAAATAATTTAATTCCAAATAGAAATAAAATTATAAGATTAGCTAGTCAGCGGGTTCAGAATCTTAAGTGAGAATTTAAGTTTAAGGTTACTTACTTCTGCTCTTAATATTATCTAATGAAAAATAGTACCTATTATTTTTTTAATAGAATATTTTTATTTTAATGTTTTAAATACTTAGATATAAACTTTTTTATAAATAAGTAAATGCTTTATTTTTTGTTCTATGTTAAGTACGAAAATTGATCAATTGATCATTAAACAATTTCACTTTTGATTATAGGAATTTTTTTATTTTTTGCCCAAGCGGTATTTGAGAAAATATATTATGTATAATTATTTTCTTTAATGATTAAAAAATAGTAAATATTTAAGTTATATTACTATTATTATTATTTATTTACCGTAGCTATATGTATGAATATAACAGGATGTTTACTGACATCAAATTTTAATAAATAATAACTCTAATCAATCAAACTGTAATTGAAACCAAATTATGTACATTGTACAGTCTATACTCTATTATCTAATGAATTCGATTTAGTCTCCGTGAAATAAAAGGATGATAAAAAGGTATTCATTTTTTTAAAGAAGTAATTAGATTAAAATTTAATACCTACTAATACTAATTATTTTTTCATTTTATTATTTAAAATTATTTGCAGTCATAATTTTCTAAAATAACCCATTTATAAATCTAGTGTGAACAATACGAATATAAATAGTACTTAAGTATAGTTAATAATTTTTAAGTTTGTTAAAGTTCTCAGTGTTTAAAATATTTTGAAATTATAAAACATTTCAACTGACTTTACATATGACACTGACTAGAACAAGACTGATCTAATTAAATATCTAACATAGTATTGTATGCACGTAGTATGTCTGAGTCCCACATTGGCCACATTTAGTATACCAGACACTATCGCAATCTACATTGGTTATATTGTAAAAATAAAATGATGAATTCTGATCTTCAGCATTTTCCTATGCTTCAAATGACAAAAAAAATTATTCAGGAAATAATTATTACGATCTGACAAACCCCGTAAATAAAATGTAATATTTACGATCCAAATTTAATGTGGTTGAACTACGACTTCAAAATACTTAAGTTATAGTTGCATACTTTATATTAAATCTATTTTCTGGAGATATTTAGGCTAATACAAATAAAATTGGGAATTTTTTTGACCTGGATAAAACAATTTTAAGACTAGCAACATTGAAATTACAGAATGATTTAGCGTTTAAATTATCTAAGAATTATGAAAGTAGGCATCTACTTAAAAATATCCAAATCTACAAAAAATTACTCTCCGCTCTCCATATAACTTCATATTTTGGTTTAACATTGTTATGTGAGTCAAAATTTAAGAAATCCCACGCAGGAGCCTGACATACTCTGCCTTGGCTGTATCAAAAAATGTATAAAGTACTTCTAAAATCTAAATGAAAGGATTTCACTGACCAGAGATTTAACATTTTGAATGTAGCTCACTTGTTAAAAATATTGATGACCTATGCTACTCACTATACACGTTTGGTATAAATATTCAGTTTAGTATTATATATTTTACATGTATCATGATTTTCTTTTATTACTTATTAAGTATATGTTTAATTTAATGAAAAACATATATTTTAATAATTATATATTATAATAAATGTATTATCTTAGTCTAAATTCAATTATTTTAAAACTGTGTACACATACGTGTGCATTTGAAATAGTTGACACTAATGACACTAGCCATACTATTTGAGGAAGCGTGTTAAGACACTCCAAGTATCTTAATAGGTATTAGTGTATTACTAAATAAGTAGTATAAATATAAAAACTCAACTCGTAAACAAAAACCAAAAAAGCTTCTAATAAAATGTTTAGGTGAAAATTTTTAACTTTTTAATCCAATATAATGGCTCTGTAGTCTAAATCTCAATGCATGCAAAACGCCTGCATTCTCCTATTGACGACACTGTCACTATTGTACCTTATCGTTATTTTATACCTATTTTAAATTTGTGATTTATAATAAAAATAAAGAGATTTTAGTTAATTAAAAGTTAGTATAGGTACCAAAATAAAATATTATGGTTAGAACAATAAATTGTAGTGAAGAATAATAACATGAATGTGAAATAACAAGGCATTATATATTTGTATAAAAAGTATATACAGTTACGTAATATAGTACATTAAAGCTTGGGTTGAAAATTATTTAATTATCGTTTAATATCATTTAAATAATAAATTGAATAGGTGAGTATGTATATAATATAATTGGAGAAGTTATTATTTTATTATAATATACTATACCTACTATCATGAAAAAGTGATAATTTAAAATGGAACTCTTTTGCATTGTGCATATAATGTTTAAAAAAGACTTATGTTTTATAAAATTTGAATTGCTTATAATTTCATGCATTTTTGGTTAACATTATATTTTTGAAATTAATAAAATAAATGTTAGCATTTTGTATCATTGTGATTTTTTATTTATCTTTTTGTTTCATAATAATATGAAATTAAAAATATGGTTTGGCAATATGGAACGCAATAAAAAAAAAATTTAAAATCACCATGAATATGCAAAAAAAAATTAGATATTCATAATTACACAAAACTATTTATTCGAAAAATTCAAAAATATTTAAGAAGAGGATAATAAATAAGTGTCTTGCTTTAAAATATCACTCTCTGTATAATATATACCATAATATACCAAATATATGAATTAAATATATTTATTTAATGTGTAAATTTTATTATTTCTTCGATAAATATTAATATGTTTTTAACTGAAAAACTAGCATAGGCACTTATACGTGTCAATGACCTGAAAAATCAAAAAACACGCTGTGTAAAATTCATATATTTTACACGTCATTAATGTTGCTGAAATTTATTTTTTGGACATGTTTTCAAAAAAAAAAAAAAAAAAGATAAAAAAATAGGTATATAAAAAAAAAAACAATGAAATCTTTACTACATGCTTATACATTATAAATAGTAGGTACGTTGTTTGAAAAACGAATTTAAAATTTAATGAGTTTACTACAAATAAATAATAATAATATAAAAATAAACAATACACAATAAATCAACGTCACAACGGAATTCGTAATATTCACCTTATAGATATAATGTTGTTAATTTGTTATACCTTAGGTCGTCCAAAAGTCAATTATTATTATGAAACATGGAAGATGATTCTTTGAAATTCAATAAAAAATTAATTCAAATCAAAGAAATATAGGTAGGTACTTACTTCATCAATACAGATAATATATTAAAATTGGAACGATACAGAGACGATTAGCACGGTGCCCTCCCGCAGAGCAGGTTTAAAAAAAGATTCAAAGGAAATCCACTCTATTATTATACCTGATTTTTTTTCAAAAAATCTATATTTTAATTTTGAAACATAAGATATTTTAAACATCAAAAACTGCATTTATACCATTTAGTACATTCGAATTAAATCAAATTATTAATGGAATCAAAATGTTAGATGAACAATTCTAGCTGATAAATATTGTTAGTTAGGTATAATATAAAACAGTTTTATATAAGGTTTCTGTGGTTTGTACTATTTTTTATACCATATGGGTTTACTTAGGTTGTTATGTTGACAATCAATTTAATTTTAAACAAAACTAAAACTAACCTTTGCATCGATATTTTGTAACTGAAGCACATATTATTGTTGGCTCACAGAAGTGCAGCACTTGTCTGGTTGAGGATCAATAAAATATCTTATATTAAACTATTATAGTATAAATGTTATTTGATAATAAAAAAGGGGAGAGCGTTAGATTCATTGTAATGCAACACTATCACTGTCATCGTGTTTTAGTAAATTACATCACACACCATAGTGACGGTTATACAAGTTTCCGGTTTTACAATCCACATGATTTAACTATCAAATCGCAATTCACTTGACGGAAATCAATCACTGTATATAGTATAATAATTAATAATATATATCTATCATCACAAATCTGCAGTATGGCAAAAAAAGAAATAAGTATTTACAAAATTAATGCAGTATTAATTATTTTATACAATGTTATTCAAATATAACACTGAAATTGTTTTACAGACATGTGCCAGTTATATACACTTTTATACAATTCAACAATTGTTAGTAGATACCGGATAGGTAAACAATTATTAATTTTTCACATTACTAAATATTTCCATGCACCCATAATATTTTATTAATATCACATAACAGAAAATAAGTGATTCAAAAACGAGTACCTAGGTATAATATAAATAATACATTTCGGTACATGATGAGGTATCATAACGAATGACTCACATTATTATTTTTTTTTTTTTTAATTGAAGTAACTAGAAACATTATCTCGTTTTAGAATTTTAACATGACTTATAAAAAATAATTTAACATTATTATATAATATAATGATGGTTCAATAAACCTTATTATACCTTACAATATTAAGAGTTTATGGTCAAATTTACATATTTTTTATCCGTTTTGATTTTATGGTGAAAATTACAAATGTCAAATTAATAAATCCCAAAAACAAGTATTCTAATAATTACAGTTTTGCTTCCAGAAAATCACACAGATGTGGCTCTTCCCTCATCAAGATTCTGTACATTTTTTTATGATCAAAATTTAAATAGTAAAAAAAAACCCCCACTTGTTTACGGTTAAAATGTAAATATGAGGAGAGAGTTTGAAACCGATAGAAGAACCCCGGGATAAGTGAGTAAAACGGCAAAATCATTAGGTTTTTGAATTCAAACCGACAAACCCTGTACTATACCTAAACATATCTATAAACAATGGTTATAGTATGGGTTTTATGGCCGATAGAGAATAATAAAATAACAGTTTAGAGTGTAGTTTGAAACGAAAACCAATAATATAGATAATAACAAATTCCGTGAAAGACTATTTCGGTGGTCGGACCGGTGCTATGGGACCCGTGCTAGGCATGTACAGTAGTTACCTACTAACCTGCAGTGCGCCTTGTCGGACTTGTTCAACGACAGCCTGGACAGTATGGGTATGTGCCTGTGCAGGGTGCCGAATATTCCGCCGGTCGTGCTGGCGGCGGTCGCCGAACCGCCGGGCAGCACGGTGCCGTTAGGATCCGTCGGTTCCGGCGGCTCGTCCGTGACGGCCAGCTTGACCGCCACCGCAGTGGTCGGCGTCATCGTCGAGCTGATCAGCTGTTCCCATGGCGTCGACATCCGGCAACCGGTGGCCGACAGCGGCCACGCGCATTTACCGCGGGTCTGCCTCCACGCGCGATCCGCACTGCACGCGGCGGCCGGGTAGCGCGCTCGCGAACGCACAGACTGACACGCGCACGCACGTGAACGCACTGCACGTTGATATTACGCCGGCGAACTGTAATTTATGATAATATTGTATTATACTACCTATATAATATTATCGTAGTGAAAAAATAATGATGATTACTGTTATTATTGTTACTGGCGTGGCCGCGACACCGTGCACTACGACGACGGCGGACACTTCTTCTTCCGGCCGTTCATCGCGACGAAAGTTCACTAAACAATAACACTATAATTGAGCGGTAATAATAATAACGATAAAAAAAAAAAAAAAAAAATTAAATTAAACGGTTTTCGCTATTATTATTATTTTCGTTTGACGTCGTGAAATTTTAAAACATCACGACCGTGTGTGTGTGTGTGTGTGTGTGTGATGTGTACACGCGACGTGACGAACGGATTAACAAGACCGTCGACCCGAGATTAACGTACACTAATAACGTGCGGCGACGGATTCGCGCAGCAGCCGACGGCTGGCATCGGTGGCGGCCCCCGTACATGCATGTGCGTGCGGGAGTGCGCGCGCGCCCGCCCGGCTGGAAGTGGTCGGGGGGGAAACGGGAGCCAGCCCCGTTCGTACGAAATATATTTTTATTACTATTATATTATATTATAGGTAGTGTGTTTAATATACCTATTTAATAAATAGCGTAGGTAGGTATAATGTTATATTATATTATGTTACCCATTACACGAGACGCAGTTGTAGAAGTAGGTATAATATGTAACTTATTATAACATCCAATAATGTATTATAATTGTACCTATTATCATTGAACCTATTATTTTTCTGACCGAAATGTATTTGTAGGGAAACCGTCTGATGGAGATATAATATTATTGTGATTGAACTTCGGGTGAGCTTAATTGTTTTTAAAATAAACCTCACATTAGACAAGCAAACGAACCCGCATTATCATACTATCATACTATCGAGTGTCGTATCTAAAACTCAACGACGCCAGAAAAATGGTCAATTTTTCATATTTTTAAAATGCCTAATACAATTTTGTATACAACGTTTTTTACTTAGGTATATGTACTCATAAATACATTAATTAATACATAACAAACAACAAAATATGTCCAACTTCTGTGGGAATGGGGGTAATCTACCCGTATCCTCTTAAAAGTTGCATAATGACACGCCACCCATGTTCGTTTTCAATGACGCTTTAAAAGTAATCAAAAACTGTCATTGAAGAGGAAATAACTCGAAATTTAAATCATTGCATTGTGCATTTTGGAATGTCTTCAAATCATACATGCAAATATTTTCAAACACACATAAATGATATTTAACCAAGAAAATGAAGAAACTTCTGGTACATTGCAATGAACTAAAAAATGTATCTAGTGTATTATATAAATTACCCAGAGCGAATAATCGTGGACCATGTAAATATACTATATATTATCTATATGCATAGTATAGAAAAATCGTTTTTCCGAAAAATGCGACAAATTTAGCATATTAATATATATTTTACCATTGCTGTATATTAGTCATTTGTAAATGGTCTATTATAATAATTTTGTATGTGCACATGTCAATGCTCTGAATATAATGTATTACCTATGTATGTGAGCTCGCACGTGTGTGTGAGTGCCAAGAGACGCCGCCGCCGCCACCTAACTCGGTAGGTGTGCACATTATTATAACAATTTATAAGTAACGTCTATACGGCCAAATTTAGTGGCGTACAAAATAGTAGCTGATGTGGAAGATTTCGCAACTGGTTCTTTGCTACAAAAAAAAAAAATAGTGCATAAGTTGTATTATTAGTTTATAATATGGAGACGTTTGAATTAAAAGTTAATATTGTATATTATTATGTATTTATGTTATAATACAAAACACCGTTATTACATCATTCTACTATTATTATGTTTGATTATTTTTGTACCTACTCTATCGCTTTACGGATTATTCATAAATATAATTTAAAATTTATAATGTCAAATAAGTAAGGCATATTCTAGAGTATAGGTAAGTGATACAGATGTATAACTTACTACACTATTCACATTGTTCACTATTCTCCCTATCCACCCAGTATTATAATCATAGTCTATATACTCTATAGTACATAATTACACAATGTATTATATTAATATGGTACCTAATTTTAATTGTCAATATAATATAGTTGTAAAATCTCATATACAGCACTGACTATAGTCAATAAAACTATTAATCATACCTAGTCATAGTCATAGTAATATAGTTTTTTTTTATTAGTCATAATATTCTCATATAGGTATAATTAATAACTATATGGTTTAAGTTTGCAGTGGCGTAATTACGAGGGAATTTGGTTATCGTATCCCCACTTGACCTTTTTTTTTAAAAAAAAGACTGGGTAACTACATTTACTTAGTGATGTCTAATATTATTGTATATTGTTGAATATTTTGTAATTATTTGTTCCCGTGCCATATGCGTAAATACACTTATTACACTGAAAATAGATACTTATAAGTTATAATAAATATAATTTTTTTGGCAGGAGTGGTTATCACTTATCAGTAAAGTGTAAAAACATTTTATCCCCCCTTCAAACACGGCCAAATTACGCCACCGTAAGTTTGATCGCTGATTAGTGATTACCCTAATTAGTAATTACCTATAGCCAGATACGTCATTTTAATTTACATTGTTTATATTTGTATAAGTATACGAGTATCGTGTAATATCAGAATATCGTATAATCACGCGTATATTTTGGTGGTTAGTTCTTAATAAATTGATATGTAGGCATGCAACTCTCTCCTATGACGGATAAGATGTCGAAACACTTTATTGTTTTGTTTCTTATGACCACAACTTACTGTTCAGTGAACCATTGATCAACATCAAGAGTTTGTAAATTACGTAAACTGGTAAACTTAAATAAAATCAATGAATGTTAATAGTTATAGTACAAATTGAAATTAAGTCAGGCAATTCTACTTCACTATATATTTCAACGTCCAGTTTTCTCTTATACATATCTATAGTAGTATAGTGCACAGATATTAATATTTTTAGGTATCTGATTCTAATAAATATTATATTTATTTTAATGATTACATGGAATTATTTCATTTTTGATATTTTTAAATACTTATTTAGTTATATAAGATTCCTTAATTTTTCACCATGTTTATTATTGTTGATTATATACATTATACACTATATTTCTATATAATATACCTACATATGTTATATATCTACATCCTACTATCTATAAATTAGTAGAATCAATGATAATGCATACTACTTGTACCTTTAAGAGCAATAAAAATAATGTTCAAAAAGATTGAAAATTATTGGGTATAGTAGGTAATAATTCCGTTATTTTCAAAATAATCTAAAAAAAATAAAATAGGGAAAAAAGTAAATTTTCAAATTATTATTCGCATATATATCTCGTAGCGACTTGAAACTTTTTGCTAATACATAGGTATATTATTATTATTTACTAGACTATAAAGCAAAGCAAGTTCCAAAAAATTGTTTAAGTTTTTAAAAAAATATTAAGTATTTAAAAAAAATTGTAAACATATATTAAAATTTCTTAAATAAATAGGTACTTGAAATTTTAACAGTACTTCGTATTTTTGTGTTAAATATACAGAGTCATGTTTTAATATGAAATAACATATCGACCCATAATAAAATCAAAGTAAAATATTATTTTTTCATGTGCGGAAGAATTCAATAAGTATTCTGTTGAAGAAAACCAATACTCATTGCACATACAATATATTATTATTTAAGAACAATAGCATACAATTCATTAAATGTATAGGTACACTAACCTCATATAGTTTAATAAATATACGTATGTGGTAGGTATGTATATTACTATGGGAACATTACATTTATATTAGTTTATTTTTCATTTTGGATTGTCATTTGCTTCAGGGTCTTTGTGACCGAAGAACATTAATTTAATTTTGTTATGGATACAGTTACTTTTAATTAACAATGAAATTTTTTATACTAAAATAAAAATATGATAATAAGCTCACAAATTCTAGTACTTAGTTTTTAAAAAAAATAATACAATTTAACTAGTTTAAAATTTTAATAGACGAGTATTCCTTATTTCGTTTTAAGTATTATAAGCTTAATATTATGCAAATTCTAAACAAATTTTGAAAATTAAAATTTATTAAATAAGATCGTTCTTATTATGACTAGATATGTATTTGAAAAAAAAATACATTTACATAAGTAGCATAAAAATCTACTCCTTTTTCACTCAATTAATAATCTTTCCTTTAGTAGTATATTTTGTCTACATCAGCGTTTCTTAAACTTTTTTATCTGTGGAACCCTTTTTGTATCCACTTTTATCGGGGAAGCCTTACGTTTTCATTTAAAAAAAAAAGTTAACTATTTTTATTTAGCTTTCAACAATAAGTTAATACAGTTCGATAAATAGAACCCCTAAGCTGTTTCAATAGTTTTAATGCATAAAACATTTTTACCTGCTAGTCACTACTAATTTTTAGTTGGATTTTTTAAAGTAAATTTCTTGAAAATTTTGAAAAAAGCTCTCAAGTTTCGTGGAACTCTGAAGTGATTTTCGCGGAACTCTAGGGTTCCGCGGAACACAGTTTAAGAAACACTGGATGTAATCGTCATGTTACTTATTAGTTATTGTAGGTATTTAATTGTATACACTTTAATTTAGATTAGTTTTTTAGTGAAAAAAAAAAATAAAAATATATTTTATTTATAGCTATACAATTATGTTATTTTTTATTCAAACAAAAGTTTGTGCTCGGCGTTATAATGTAACAATAACGTTTTTAAATAGACGACCTTTGAACAGATAATAGTAAAATTTATATACATTATGCCATATACATTTTATTTTTGTAGTAAATATGTGGTATCATTCCGCACTGTTTTGTTCGAGGAAACATAATTTTTTTAATCTACCCATCTGTGACAGATGTACTCCAATAATACCCACTTAAAAACATAACAAAATGAACTTTATTACTGTTATTAGGTACATAGTTAACAGCAATTAACTCTCTATATTACTTTAAAATAGCATTTTTACATTTCAATCCCGATAGTAAAATCAAATAATAATCTCAAAAGAGTACCTAATACATATTTCATAAAACTTTTGAAAATTATTGTATTGCATTAAAAAACGTGATTAAGCAAAAGGCCATTGTATGAACTACTACAATATATTAAAATTTATTTGGAATCAAATTATATGTATATTTTATTATTTATTAATATCAATATTAATTACAATCTGTGCTGTTTTTCATATTAATTATACGTTGATTGTTTAATTATCATAAAACATAAAATTGTAATTTTTAAAAATTATATACTAATTATTAAACCTATGTGTAGTGAATTAATTTTCATAGTATTTAAATTTTAAATTAAATCAGTTAAAAATGTTAAGATAGTAAATACTAAATTATAATATTTTAAAAAAGAATAAAAATGGTGAAATACTAATATAAAAAATATGTAACAGTAAGCTATAGAATTGTTACAATAAAACGTATTTGGATATTTCTATATACATACATTATATAGATATATTCTAGTATACAGCTTATACAAAATAAACCACACCAATTACATTTTGCATAATATAGGAACTACTAGGTATTCTGTTATCCAATATGTAGGTTTATTATATAAAAACAATTTTTAGTACATATACTCTATAAAGGTACCTAAACTATTATTTAAAATCAATATTATGTACCTATTTGTTGACTTTAATATAATATAAAATTCAAAAACGGCCAATTCATAGTTTACCGATCTTATTTTATGTATTCAACAAGTAAAATTCTGAGACGAAGAGTAAAAGCTATTTGTTTTATTCTAATGAGTTTTTTTTTTTGTTCAAAGCACGTTTTCGGGACAAAGGGCTTCTACCACTTAACCGAGTAAATTATTAATAGGTACTACTACTCCAGGTGTGTTTGATTAAATTTTAAAACTAAAAACATCATTGTTCATTTTTCAGTTAGGGTATATATTTCACGTGTTTTTGCCAAAATAATCTATTTAAGATTCGTAGATACGTATAAGAAAAAAATGATGTTTTTTATTTGAATACTCGAATGTTTGTCTGTTGTAAATACTAAATACAACAGTACTAGGCGACCAGCCAGTATTTTTTTTTAGTGTAAAAGTAGATAAAGAACAAAGTAAAAAACATTTAAGGCAAACAATATATGTCAAAAAACGTTTAAATAAGTAGTTTTCCTAACATACTGTAAATCATAAATAATATAGTTTTATAGTTTCATAAAATATAAAATTTTTGTTATTCTTATGCCATATTGTTACAAGTTCCTACTTAAATGTTTCGACTGTATACTACATCTTAAAAAATACAACTTTAAAAAGAGTTTCATAGAATTTGTAATTACTACGTTTATTATAGATTTATAAACGAATAGTGGAGAAATATTTAAAATTTAGCGTTAACTATATCCATAATGTAATTTGTAATTTATCTACTATATGTTGAATCCAGTTTTATACTCTACAGTTTATACGTACTTGGTACTTATTAAAAGTATTATTTTTTTTGAGATGTTTGCCAGTTTTGTTTTAATTACATTTTAGAGACGTGTGTGCAATTTATTTTATAAATTATTTTAATTATTATTTATTAATACCACAATAACATATTAAATAGTTATGTTTACATTTTATGTAGTCATACAATACGTCCATTATCCAATAGTTGGCTTTTTAACTAAATATATTCAAACATCCAAGTTATTATTATTTATTTATTATTATTTTTTTTTTTTTTATCAATTATCGTATAACTATATACCAACTACCTATGATTAAGTATCTCGATTTTAGTACTTGTAGAATCCATAACAATTAAAAAGCCGAGTATACAATAATATTATAACTTATAAATTATAATTATTGTAATTTGAACTAACCATTATTTTAGTAAAGGATTTTGAAATAATAATAATATGCCATTTTTAATAGGTAACTAAAAAAATAACAAATAATAAGTAAAGCTAGGTAATAAAAATAACTAATAAGTAATAGGTACCAATTGTGCCAATACCAAACTCTTTAACCATAATTCTAGTATTGTAATCACAAACATATTTTAATGGAAATTAAGATGTTATGTATTATATGATATAATATACATGTGTGTGTAGTATTGTTGATAATATAAATTATACATATTCAAACAAAAAAAAAAAAAAAAATGAATGTAATACAATAATTATCACGGAATGCCCAAAAAATTAAATTACCGCACATAAATTAAAGAAATATAGAATGAGTCAAATGAGAAACAATAATATTATATTTTAATTAAAGAATTATTTGACAAAAGATTAACAAAAAACACGTCATACTCGTATGATTATAGTTCCTTCCAATCTAACATATTTATTTACTTGTTTTATTTTATTTCATACAAAAATACTGTAGCTAGGGTTACATATTTTATATTAGAGACATTTTTTTTTCATAACATATGATTCTTAAAGTGCTTAAATATAGTTTATAAGTTATAATATAAGTGAATATAACTATTTAGTAACATATTATACAAAATATTATACGTAACTTAAATAAATAAAAACCATCATAATGTAAAAAAATACAACATAGTAAAAAAAGTACAATTTATTAATATTATAAATTATAATAAATCAATGTTAAACTCAAAAAGAAGCCATATTGTATTTTTTTTAAATTTATGTAAGTAGTAGTAATTTATCTAAGTATTTTGGTGTTAAATACTTAAATTAAGTAATTTTGGATTAACAAAAGCATATTATTTGCATTAACATGTTTAAAATAATATAATTCTTTCATCTTTGATTATAACTTAATACAATTAAAATAAATTTAGTAATTCGATTTCTTCGCAGGTTAAATATTAATAGATTTTGATTATAATTTAAGTATAGGTACATTTAATCCCATTTTAAAATAATAAAAAAATTATATTTACTTAACCGATAAAAAATAATTAGCATATACCGTACCTATCGTTTATATTTCTTTCTACAATTATGTGTTTGTACAATCATTGTATTGTATATACTTAAAATTGTATATTTGTATCTATTTGTATAATAAGAAAAACACATAAATTTAGCACTAAAGAGAATAAAATGAATATTAGGTTTAGGTACTGTTGAAAAAAAATTAAAAAGTGATACACGAAAGGGGATTAATTTCCCTCTTCCGAGACCTTTTTTCTTTTGATGATTTACTGACTAAGCTTCCCCCCCCCTGATGCTTGCCTAATACATATATGTATTTGATTTTGTACTATAATTGGGTAAGTCGTTAATGGAAACTTCGAATCTCTCGCCAGTGGAATTATACCTATTATAAAAACTGTTTAAAGTAGTTTCTAATAAAGACGAGAGTGCGTGTTGGCGGTGGTGCACCTGCAGCTATATAATTATATTATTATAAGTATAACGATCGATTACCTATACGATTTTAACGATTAAGCTTCACTGTCGAACAGTTTAAACTCGAATAAGGCGAGTCGAGTATCGCTACAGTATTTAGGAATTATAGTGGTAAAAATACGTGTGAGGCCGTGCGTTAGAAAAAAAAAACGTAAAGAAAAGTTGTATTACTTTGTCACAGCCATATACTACTACTACTACTAATACTACACAAGTACCAGTAGGTACTATACACACGTCAAACGTTATCGTTATGGTTGCGTTGTTTGGCAATGTCGAGACGCGCGCGAAAATCGCCCGAGATGATCATTATTGCTCTCTATTTATAAAGTTCCCAGTAACGTCCGTATATACCCGCTGTTTGGCCATACGTCCGATTTGACAGCGGATTTGGCAAATAATATTATTTTTATTATATAGGTATATTATATTATGTAATACTGTAATAGGCTATACGCAGCACTGTTGTATTTTAATACATAATAATAAAATAATAATAATAAATGTACCTATACGCGTGTAGCCACTAGCCGTGTAGTTGCTTACATGGTGTATTCCTTTATTGATGCAGTTTGTAGACTGTGGTAATCGCACCACATAATTTTATTACTGCCTATAAACTGGTAGGTTACAGTTTAAATCACAATTTGAAATAATGATGGGTAGATACCTACACATTACACAACTGTAGGGCGATTAACCTCCTTTTTTTACGATTTAAGGCATTCCTATATAGCTATACAGTTGCTATCCAAGTCTACTGATATTGTGTATGTACAAACAATTTTTTTCTTTTACATAATTACGATATAATATTAAGAATAGCATTAATAATAGTAGCCATTAGTAGGTTTAAATTAAACCATTATTATACCTGACCGTGTTTAGTGTTTTCGTCTTAAGCGGTAGCTGGTGTAGGTTTCCGCTTTCTTTGGTCGTGAGATCTCCATCAATTGTGGGGGGTGTCAAGTTTTTTTGTAGTATTTTATTACGTACAAATCAGGAAGCATTGATGTTATATTATACGTAGTATTTTGTTTTGGTATATTTTTATTTTATTTAAATTTATTAATGTTATTTATTTGACACAACTGCCCCAAATAGGGCATCATATAAGAGAAAAGATCATAAAATTTACTTATATAATATCAAAAGTGAGCATTTTTTTGTTTATAAATGATTTTCTATTTATTACTAGTAGGAAAAGAATGCCTAATATAGTTGGTATGCTTGCTGGAGTTTAGCTGACAGGTTGACCACCAATTACGTTTTTTTTTATCTATAAAATAACACCTTAATAATTATTATCTTACCGGCAATTTTTATGCTAATGGCTCGTTATCAAATTTAACTAGTTGAGGTGTTTGTGATCAAGTTGGGTAAAAAGCAGTACTTAACCTAACTTTAATGGCTTTGTGGGAATTCTCCACTTTTAATACTAAAGAGATATTTTTTGAAAATGGTTTTAAGAGCAGTTGTGATTGTTTGAGTATCAAAAGCTTAATAGTAGATAGTAGTATCATCTGCAAATGTAGCAATATTTGTATTCGTAGTTTGTCGTTTGTAAAATATTAGAAATAGAAAAAAAATTTTAAAATAATACCTATTTTTAGGTAGTTTAGAATCCAGGGGAACTCCAACTTAGATTAACCTCATATAATTTATCATAATATTTTACGTATATATTAAAATACTGATTTTTGAAATTTTGTTTAGGTACCTACGTGATATTTATAGTGTAGTACCTACTAAATACTTATACTCAAACATAACAATTTTTAAAATTATAAAATACTACCTATAATATTATATCATAAATAAATTTAATACGTAATTCCTAGGTACTATAATTAATTTTAAATCATCGTAATATTATTATAATAGCCCCAATATCTTAAAACCTATTATTTAAAAGTTAGGTACTGACGGTTTAATACAATCTAGAAATTACTTGTTAGAATTTCTATGTACAGCTACTTAATAGCTGGTATACTTAAGTATAGGTACTCTTAGTACAACTATAGATAGGTACACCTAGATAGGTAGGTACTAAAATTTTAAAAAAAAAAATCATCCGTTTAACAATTTATAGAAAAATTTCGTTATCATTTGAAAAAAAAAAACTTGTTTTTATTAAACACTCAAATGGTATAAAAAATCTCAGTACACGGGAATACAGGATCTGCTATCTATTATAATGGTATCTATGCAAAATATAGATACCTATTTGAAATTATGTTCTTAAAGTAGGAATATAATTAGATACAACGCGGAGTAAATCATAATTGTATACATAGTAGCGGTTTCCTTGGTACAGTAGAGCATTCAGCAATTCGCATATTGTATTACATGATTTTATCAATTATTTTATAGGTGTAGCGTTACTTGTGATTTTCATAAAGCCACTTTTAGGCTCGAAATGATATAGACGCTTTTTGTGCATCAATAAAATATAAAACTCAACGATTTAAGTTCGCGTATAGCACGTTTTATTACTTATTAGCACTTGGATCTTATAAATAAATGATATAATATATTATATATTATATGATAACCATATGACACGTAATATATTATAATATATA